>CM076578.1:858629236-858814691 GCA_034641835.2 Pinus albicaulis
TTACCTCTAGAAAAAGGGTGTTTACAAAGTCGTGTGTTCCTGTGGGGATTTTTACATTGGAGAGACAAGAATATTCTTCAAAATAAGACTCAAATAACATGGTGCTAACATAAAATATAGTTTATATAGGTCTTCAACAGTTGCAGAGCACTCAACAAAGACATGTTTCCACATTTGTCTTGAAGACACTAAGATAATCGCTAAAGAGAAACATCAATATAAATGAAAAATCTGGGAAGCCCTTGAAATTCTAAAGCATCCTCAAAATATTAATAGAGATGGGGGTTTGGAAGCAAGAAGAAGTTGGACCCCTTACTCACTCAAAACCCTAAAGCTCACAACTAAGACTGCACCACTTTTGCTCCTCCCATTACCTTTTTACCCTATTATGCCTCTCCCTCCTACTCTCTCCCTCACATTCATCCCCTCAAAAATCTTCCTCTACACAATCTTCCCATATTCCTTCCATACCATCTTTAACAATCTCTAACTTATAATGAGAACAATTCATTTTTCTAATTCAACCCTATAATAATAATATACTAATATCCTATGACAAAGTTAAAATTAATAGTTCATTAATAATAACGATTAACTTTATTCTTTAATTTAATTTAATAATATATCTATAATAACGATAATAAAAAAGCCCATATTCCTTTAATCATAAATAACATACATAAAAAAAATATCTAAACCCTAACTTTAACATTTATAAAACCTAATAATTAAAACAATATTATCACTATTAATAAACACTTCTAATATGAATAATTATTATTGTTAACCTCATCAAATATAATCATTATTTATCTAAAAGTTAATAATAAATTACTATATTATTAATTAGCTTCATTATTAATAATAAGTAATAATTATTAATAATAATAAAAAGTACTCATAACAATAAAATATTCCTAACTTCATCATTAACTACTATTATCCTTGTTATGAACTATAATGACAACAATTATTATTATTATTAACAATCTCAATTACTAATAAATTTCTCATAATAATTTAATAAAAAATATTCTTTTCATTATCTGGTTTAAAATAAAAGGTTATATGGTCGATTCTTTCTCATTTCTTATCCTCTTTTTACTATTTGTTCCTTCTTCTTTGCTCTTGTCGATGAATTTGTCCTGACTATGAGCCTTGTTAAGTCTTGCTATAGAGTTGAAACTTCGAGAAAAAAAAATTAACATTCAGTGAACCTCTAAAGCTTTTGGAAGATATTTGTATTTAAGCTTTTGTTCGGAGAGTGTCATGGATAGGAAATTAAATGACTTGGCTAGGTACGTCATGCAATTTTATTGGTTTTAATTTAAATATTTCATTATAACTGGTGGAAGCATAAGTGTTTGAACCTCTTCCAATCTTTGATAGTGAAAATAAACTACTGAATTTTATACATATTTTTTTCGGAGAGTGTCATCGCTAGGAAATTAAATCCCTTGCCAAGGGACGCTATGCAATTTTAATGCGTTTAATTTAAATATTTCATTATAACTAGTGGAAACCTAAGTGTTTGAACTTTTTCCTACTTTTTATAGTGAATATAAACTATTAATTCACTGATAAATGAATGTTTTGTATGTAAAAAAATGTTTGAGAGTGTAAATTTCTGTGATCTATATTTCTTTTATCAAAATATTTTTGGAAAATCACATTATAAATTAAAGAACTGACATGTTTTGAACTACTCAATGTACTAAGTGTAGTTTATCATGAAGAGAAAAATGATTGTGTATATCCGAATACCTCTGTATATATACTGCAAAAAAGCACAACATTAGTGACATAATATAATCAGAATATTAATAAAAAAGAAAAGTTAAAGAAATATTAATAATTACATATAATAAAATATTAATAATACTAATTAATATAATTAGAAACAAATTTTAAAATTACTAAAGACAATGAAAAGTAAATTAAAAGTTAAAATAATAAAAACATAATTTACACAACCTAAAAGAAAATAAGTAAACAATAATAATAAAATAATAAAAATAATATTAAATAAATGGAAATCTAAACCTACAAATGTAATTAGCAAATAATAAAAACTACAAAATTTAACTTTTTAATAAAATAATATTATTCAATCATTTAAAGAAAAACAAAACAAAACAAAATTTAAAATATAACTTGGCTTAAAGTAAAAACTAGAAATAAATTAAAAAAAACTAATAAAACTAAAATTAATAAAAATAATCAAAAGGAAAGAAAAAACCAACCAACACACTAACAAATAAAATCTCAAGATAATAATTATATATAGTATAAACCCAAAGGAAAAAACAAAAACAAAAGACATATTATGAGTAGAGAAGCAAAATAAACTAATAAAATTAAAAATAATAAATATAATAATAATAACCAAAAGGAAAACAATCACAAAATAATAATAATAATATATTGCATAAACCCCAAGGAAGAAAAAAATAAAAGAAAAAAAACCATACTATACTCTGAGTAGAGAAACAAAATCCAGCAACTCCCAATGAGTAAAATGACAGAATCTATCAAAATGTTATTTACATACATTCAGTCTCTTATACTTGTAAAAGTTAAGGTTACACACTATCATAAATTGAGGCAGTTTGACTTTTTCTTTTCGGATATCACTTCTTCTAACTTCATTGCATTGATACAACTATTAAAAATGTAAACTGATCATAAAATAGATTCAAAATTCATAAATTTTACTACATTCAACCATTAACTATAGAAGCTGTGTAACAGAACCATGATGATAAAATAAAATTCCGTCCATTTAAATCAAACCAATGATAATTTCAAAACATAGTACCTAAAAAGGAAAAAAATTATACACAAAAAGATACATTATTGGTAAGTACTTGAGCTTACCTCTCATAATTAAATCCTGGGAAATGGAAAATTTTAGAAAATGAAAAGCATAATGTGTTACAAGATCGGTTGTCTGAGGAAATAAAACTGAAATATTCAATATTATACGAAGATTTTTGAAGAATTCAATTTCACATGAAAAGCTAGCTCGCTCGCTGAGTTCCCAAGAAAACAAATATACTGCCAAACTTTAACAACAGCTGCATTGCAGATAGATATCTCTTTCAGGTATGAATTTGATAAAGATGTGACATAAATCAGATCAAAGATTTAAATGTTTTTTTTGATGCATTAATTATCTTAAATATTAGAAAGATTTGGGATTCTTAGTTAAATGAAATTAGAGGTCTTTCAGTTTCGTTCAAAATCGATGGTCCGATAGACCTATAAAATGTGGTAGAAAGATTACTTATATTTCAAATTACTTGCATTACCATCAATGGCATTGAACTTATTCCCATACAAGGTTCTCAATCAGTACCTAATGGCAATCTAATTATTGGGTTTCCTGTTGAACGAAAGTGCAGGCAGGGAAAAATAAAGTTTATTCCAAGCTATCATCGCTAGTAATATCATATGATGTCGTTAAAATCTGTTTCCTGTATATGCATTCAACCATTTGAATAAAGCCTGAAAGAAGTTTAACTCCGTCAGGTCTAAGTCCAGCTTTGTCCTCTTTATGCAAGTTGGTGGGAATAATATATTGCTGTTCCTCTGTAAACTCGAAAGAATTGGCAACAAAATTTCTGATAATCTACCAAAATCGCCCAGTGTCACTAATAATAACCTCTGGGACATTTCACATTCAAATACTGACACCTTCTCTCCTTGACTCTGGCCATTGTTTGATCAGAAAAGACAGATAAAATAATAATAAATTCTAGGACATTTCACAGAAAGATACTGCCAGCATCTATTCTTGACTTTGGCCTTCGCTTGAGCGAAAAAGTAAGATAAAATAGTAATAACCTCTGCGGATATTTCAGATACATATACTGATACGTTCTCTTCCTGACTTTGGCCTTTATTTGAGCTGAGAAGCCAGACAAAACACATTGGCCATTGCTTGAGCATAAAAGCCATATAAAACACTGTCAAGGACAATGCCAATATGAAACGGACTTTTTCTCCATTGAAGACGACCAGGTTCAATGTCTTCCCCTCCAGATTGAACGTATCCACGGAGGAAAAGATCATATAGCTGTCAGTAATTTGAGACATGGGTTCCACGGTCCACCATATGGTGAAATCATTACATGAACCTTCCCACTTCAAAAGGAGGTGCCTATAGTTTGCGTCCAATCTTTTCAATTAGAGCCACAAATTCTTTTGATTGTCAGAGCAGTCATTGTGTCTCTAACAGACACAGCAATGTCAAAAAGGCAAACAATAAGCACCATGCGCGGTTGGGATAACTTGCAAACAGTTTGGCCCTTTTTGACGGGCCAGATAAATGGAAACGAAAATTGCTCTATAAGGTTGGCGGAGGTTTTGGGGGTTGGAAAGAAAAAGGTAGCTTTCTTTGTTGAGTAAAAGATATATTTCAGTGGAAGGAAAATGGAAAACGAACGTGGAAAAGCACAACGAAGCTTTACTCCAAAAGCAAATTGTAGAGCAAGAGAAGAGAATTGGTAGAGGGCAGAGACCAGGCTACGCATCATGTAACGGTATAATATAGTGAAAATACGAGCAACGCGTACGCCGCCAGCTTTCCGGGACAGTTGTTTCAGGTGGCTTTGGATCTATTTAGGTTATTGTTAAGAATTTATACACAAGCATTCCAACAAAATCCTCCTTCCCCACCGCATATGCAACGGCAAGGTACATGGGTTAATGGAAACAGACGAGTATTACTCGCGCGTCAACGCCACGCGAATGGTATAAATTTGGAACGCAGTGTGTCTCAACCCCAAGGGCTCCTATAGTTGCAAGGCTCATTTTCGGTGTACCTCTGCCGCTTTAGTTGTGTGGTATTTTAACCTCTATTTCGTGAAGTATAGAGTTACTCCACTTACATTACTTCTCAAGTTTACTTTTAGACTACTTCTCAAGTTTACTGGAGTTACTCCACTTACACTACTTCTCAAGTTTACTTTTAGACTACTTTCAAGTTTACTGATATAATCTCTTTACTATTAGTTATTTAACTGAATATCATAACTTAACTTTGATATAATGAAGTAATCTTACTATCTCATCTACTTTAGTTAAAATTCCATTTACTTATTGAAATATGAGTATTATATGCAAAACATCAATCATCATCAACATTATTATACACATGTACAAGATTTGGGGAAACAACCCACTCCCCTTTTGTTTTATTTATAAATTACAATTACACTTGTGCAATGAGACAATGGCTTAGAACAATCAGAAGTACATAGCCAAGAATCCATAGAACCATGAAACATGACATTTTCCATCTATCAAACTCGACTTGCGCCATTTCAGCACCTATTCCACTTGTGAGACCCCACTCTGGTCATTTCATAACCCATCCAACCCTATGGGATCACTGCATTGTACTTCAGTGAAAGCTTGGTTCAGTATAGCACTCGTTTAGGTTTGCATGAAAATAGACCTCGACCTACCTCTTCTCTCAACTCCAACTATACATCATTCATCCTCCTTTATGAATCATCCAAGTGTTTTTATGGAACTTAAATTCAATTTGATGGATGTTCGAATGTCTATTCTCCCACTATGTGTTTTCTATAGTTATATGGGCCCTACCTTCTCTCCATGCCAATGCCTTCACTTACATATGGGTTAGCTCACCCTTATGAGCCGAGAACCTTGGGTGGGGTTCACCTATTCGTTCCACCCAAGCAGTCATACATTAAACACATTACATATATTATGTGTCGTGGTGCCTCCCATGTCGCCCCACCTTATCTCAACTCATATGCCCTTAACTACATGCTCAGTGGGTTATATCACCTAGGTCCATGACCTCATTATTCCATGTTTCATATCATTCAATCCAATGTACCTTAGTCTGACACACTTCTTCCACTTGGCGACTCATCTCTAAGAGTGTCTTAGGCCATGCCTAGGGTTCTCATGGCACCTCCCATGGTCTAGTTCTTAGCTATTCACCAATTTTTCAGTCAAGTCTGGTGCTCAGTTGTCCACATCCACATGCCATCAAGCTATCTATATGCACCCAATGGAAACAAAAAGTATCATTGACATTCATCACAACCCCACCCAACATCTACTTTCATCACATTTCCGGCAATATCTTCATCAGAAATTGTGCAATATGGATATCACCCATGGCATGCATATCAATTAAAGGTGCACCCAATTCTAAGGGCTGACATGCTACCACATTAAAAATTATTTATGTCCTAATAATAGTTAATCTATAACCCTCTTAACATCTCCCACTAGATATCAACATCATGATGTAGCATGTTCGAATGATACCTCTCACTACATCTCTGGAAATCACCTCTGCATATTTTCATGTGTTCGATCCCCTCACGTGGCTCAACTAATCGAGTATCTAATCTAGTTTTCACACCAATATCCATAAGAAATCATGTCTCATAGTGAAATGTCCTTAACCTCATATCATCTCATCTCATCTGTCTCCAGTTGTAGAGGCACCACCATAGGTACCCCCATGGTCTCGACTCACCATTAAAGTACAACATAAATCCATCTACTCATGTCCCAGTCACATGAAAAGGAGTGTTGGTCATGATGACCTTCACCCCCATCTCCCCTCTTCTATCCCAAAATCAGTCCTCCATACTTCCTCATTATGTAAGTAAACAAAGGAAGATATGACCTTATCTTAGCCTATGATTACTCAACAAGTCTCTCAAGCTCAAGGTCCCATAGATAACCTCATGGGATCAATGTTGGTTTAGTAATTCTCTCCTTATACTCAACATAACAATGCACACTTCCTTGGTCACATCTATGAGACATTGTTGCCACCTCAGTCTTCCTTGTCTTCTCTAATATACTTTTCCTCTTCTCCATCTTCTCTATCTTATCTATCAAAGAAGACATAATATCGAAATTTCGTGAGAGAACAAAGTCCACATCATTTTTTCTCAACTATTGATGTGTAGCTCCAAAATAATTATATTCACTCTAGAAGATGGTGTCATCCTCATTCTTGAATTTGGATCTCCTCTTTCAGTCTTCACTATGATCAAATCAATTCTTGGAAGAATGAACATATGAATCATATGAGGCACAAGGACAAATTTCTAATCAATCAAGATCTTCGGCCCTAATACCAAGTCGTAGTCATGAAATTGTACTAAGATGGGCTTCACCTAATGAATCTATGAGATAGCGCGTGCATTCACGGCACACTAAGAAATACCCTTAGTTTAACTAGATATTGGAAAATACCTCTAAAAATATCTTTATTTAACCACTTGTCAATACAAACACAATACACCTTTCCAATTCAAAAAACCCCTATTTTCACTAGATATTGTAGGTATCAATTTTTTCATCAACATTTTTTATACCCCTTTATATTTTTCATTAACGTTCAGCTCTATTTTTTATACACAACATATAAAAGGAATTCACCCCCTATTATAAGCTCAATACATTGTCATTTTTTCCTCAATATATATCCCCCAATATGAATAGACATGATATGGTATTACTCCCCCAATGAAGCACTCGTGGTTGTACTACTATAAGGTCGAGCTTCCCCTACCAATATCCCATGTGAATAGGTACATCATCAATCAAAAAAATCACCTACATACTCTAGAGTTGATAGCCTAAAAGGAGATTTTCTTGGGCTTGAACCTAGAATTAATCTTCCTAGCTACTTCTCTTCACAATTTTTTTTCTAGCTACATTGTCCACCATAGTTCTCACTTCGATGTCTCCTAGTTCTACCATAATAAACACCAATAGGGTTGTTTCATTAACCTTATCTTTTGGATTCTTCTTGTGAAAAGATACTGCTCCTAGTTCTTGTAACATTCTAACTTTAGTTACCTCTTACTACTTCAAAGTGGCCACCTTTTTCTTAATGGGGAAATTTCTCACCTAATGGCCCACTTCCCAAATCTAGAAATATATGTGCTTCTTATATTTGGTTGTAACTGTTATTGTTACTTATTTAGGATTCATCCCCTTCTCGTTGTCCTTATTTTTCTTTCTCTTATCAGTTCACACCTCCTCCTTATACTTCCCATTTGCCTAGTAATAAAGGATATTTTATGTTGTGGTGACAGCTACCTCAAGAGTTTGAACCCGTTTCTTCATGCATTTTCCTTTCTCCCATTGATAGAGATTGTCGATAAAGGCATGCATACTATCATTGTCTTGCATATACCTAATTTCCAATATAAGGCAAGAAAATTCCTTGATCTAGACTTGGATATTCCCAATATGTTTAAACTCCCTTACATAATCTCTTACTAGGGCCACTCTTGATTCCCTGGTCCAATCTACACATGTGAATCCTCCTTTAGCTTTTTCCAAGTCACAATATTATCCATGGTGTGACCAGCTGCTAGGTCTTCAACTCGGGTTCTCAACCAAAGATTTCGTGTTCCAATGAGATACATGGTTACTACATTTACTTTCCTCTCTAAACAAAATCCCTTCATTTGTCCCAATGTTTTTTCAACATCCTAATAAAAATTTCCAAGCACCTTAGTGCTTCTACTCCCATCATAGATCTCATGTTCTTTTAGCTTCATCTTCATATATGAACTCGTTCAAATATACCCTATGGCCTACATAAATACTACTATAGTTTCTACTTGATCTTAACTAACATCCCTTAATCCTCAAAGTCCATCTAATCTTCAAGATCACAGAGTCTGGTTGCATAATAAATTCAATAAGAAATTGTTTCAATGCCTCCCTTAATTCCCTATATCTTTCTTCATATCTCTTTAAACTCCTTTCCATGACCTTCTATTCTCTCTACCATCTATGCTAAGCTTCTTTCAAGATATTCAAGGCATCACACAATAACATTTTTTACTAAAGATTTTACGATTTTGTTTTACTTATTTTTATTTTTTATACTTATCTTTGTCATGAGATTTGATATTTACTTTTACGCAAAATTAATGATAATTTTTTATTATTACGACATAATAACGTTATAAATATAAAGGTAATTTCTTAAAGTAAACATTATATTTTATTTTATGATAGATTTATTTGTAATTTCATCATGCAATACGATATCTAGTTGTTCTTTAGTTATGCCGAATTTCCCTATCTGATTTGGTAGTTAGTCCTTCTCAGGCCGAGCATAACCAACCTTTGAGCATCATTTCTAGCTACGGATTTTTTCACCATTCGGAATATAAATACTATTAAATAAATGATTTTTAAGAGCTACCTTTTAACACATGAAAGTGAAACAAATGTTAATTCGTTTTTGGCTAATCACAAGGGAAAGCGATGGAAGAGTTGTTAAAGAAAAGGTAGAGTGGGTGTATTCGATTACTTTATTAAGCAAGTAGTTTTGTAAATAGAAATATATTTTTTTTAATTATATAATAATCAGTAAAATTATATTAATAAATGTTATTGATATATTTTTATAGGCATATATCAAGTACATGCATAATTAAACTAGTAAATGTAATTGATAGACATCGATAGGTATATGTTGATCACATTAATGATTAGATAAATGTATTTTTGGATTAATCTCATTATTGGGATTTATTCGACATTTAAAACCAAATAACGTGGATCATATTTAGGACAAGGTGAAGAATCCAATCAATCTTAATGAATACATAGTGCGGATGCATCATTTCTCAGTATTAGTTGAAGAAAACCAGCCGTTAAAAAATATCCATTTAAAAACTAGTTGTCAATGAATTAGTTAATTAGTTAATAGGAAGAATATTAAATATTTTTAATTAACAAAATTTAATTGATTAATTAATAGATATTGTAATAAAATACAATATATAAAAAGTTTTATGTAATCTATAATATAAAATAGTTATCATAGAGATTTAAATATTTAAATAAGATTCATCGAGATTAATATATATATGTGTGTGTGTGAAAATATCAAGGGGAATAAAATATAAAATACAAAAATAAAAGAAGAAAAAGGAGGAAAATTAAAAACAAGAACATACAAAAAATAAGAAATGGGGGGGGGCGTAAAAAAGATTTCATCAAGCAAGAGCTGGAGTCCAACTCTTACTCAACTTCCAACCATCATCCCTATTCCGATTTTTATCATGACGCTCAATCAAAATGGCTTCCCTAAGCTTCCTATGATGGAAGTGGTCAAACTTAGAAATGAGTTTGGAGTCTTCAATGCATACATGGTGACAAGATTTCTCCGCATGTTCTGCAAGAGTGGATGTATGAGATCAATTGTGCCTAATATCTGCGGCATGCTCCTGGATTCTATTTCTAATGGATATGCCAGTTTAGCCAATATAGGGCATGCCCCATGAACACAGAATCATGTAAACACCCTTCATGTCTTTATGGTTGATAGGGTCCTTGATAGATCCGAGAAAATTTAAAAGACCGTATCAACCCTCAAGACATGAAGGGTGTTTACATGATTCTCTGTTCATGTGGCATGCCTTATATTGACAACAATGACAGATCAATTAGACAGAGAGTTTAGGAGCATGTTGCAAACATTAGGCACAATCGATCTCACACATCCGCTCTTGCAGAACATGTGGAGAAATATTGTCACCATGTATGCATTTAAGACTCCAAATTCATTGTTAAGGTTGACCACTTCCATCATAAGAAGCTTAAGGAATCCATTGAGATTGAGTGTCATGCTAAAAATCTTAATAGGGATGATGGTTCCAAGTTGAGTAAGAGTTGGAATCTAACTCTCTCTTGATTAAATTTTTTTTGCCCACCTACTTATTTTCAATGTTCTTTCTTTTTTCATTTTTCCTCTTTCTTCTTCTATTGTAGTCTTTTATATTTTATTCCCCTTGATATTTTCTTATATATATTTATTTAAATTTATTTTTAATTTTTTTAATCCCTATGTATCTTATTTAAATATTTAAATCACTATCATAACTATTTTATATAATAGATTACATAAAAAAAATTATATATTATATTGTATTATAATATCTATTAATTAATCAATTAAATTTTTTAATTAAAAACATTTAATATTCTTCCTATTAACTAATTAACTAATCCATTAATGGCTACTTTTCAAAAGGCTATTTTTTAACAGTTAGTTTTCTTCAGCTAATACTGGGTAATGATGCATACACACTATTGATTCATTAATATTGATTGACTTTTCCACCTTGCTGTGAGGATGAACCACATTAGTTGGTTCAAAACGTCGACCAAATCCTAATAATGTGATTAATCCGAAAAGACATTCATCTATTTTATGGATCACAAAAGTCTCAAATCTAACACATCAATAATTGTTTGATATATGGTAGGGATTTAATATAATTATAAATATTAAAATTAATTGTTATATAATTATAACAAATATAATATTAATGATTAGGTTTAAAATATTGGGTTTTAGTATAGGGTTTTCATATTGCACTTTAATATTTGGGTTTTAATATTAGTAGGCATAAGTTAATTATTTAATTAAATTAGTAAGTATCAATGAACATTGAAACCCTAGTTCTGTTTTTATAACTTTATATTTTAATTCTTGTAACGCTAGTTTTTTATTCTTGAAATCTAATATTAATATTTTTTATTATATAATTATAATATTAGGTTTAAAATATTGTGTTTTAATAATAAGGTCTCAGTATTAGGTTTTAATGTTTGGGTTTAATATACATAAACATAATTTATCTATTCAACTAAGTGATTCATTCTTGTAACCCTAAATTTTCTTGTAATTAAAAATTATTTGTAGCTCAATAATGTTCTATAGCTGATAATTGGTCAAGAGAACACCAAATACAACTCTCTCAAGTTGTGTGTGTGTAAATTCTAAAATCATTAATATTATCGTTAACATTGTTCATCATATTATGAGAGTAAATATAATCTTATTTTATTTCTTATTAATAATTATATTATTACGTATTAGGAAGTAAATTCTTTTAATATTATTTATTAATATTAATGTTAATAAACTTAATAAAAAAATCCATATATTAAAACCCTAACATTATAACCAAATATTTAAACCTAATATTATAAAAACCTAATTATTATAAAACTACTATTAAGAAAATAATATTAAAACATAATATATTAAACCTAATATTATAATAAGTTGACACAGGATAATTATGAATGAACAAGGTTCAGTATTATTAAATATGGTAAACATAGGAATGACAAAGTTTGATCATGGTAAACTATATAAACAATGAGTATAAGGTTGAATTTGTTCCACTATGCTCACTAATGTGGTTGAAAAGGTTTGAATATTAATATTAATCAATAATAATGATAGGAAACTAAGTTTGACCAAAGTTGAGGAGTGTTCGCTATCAAACATAGTCAAACATGGTCGAACATAGTTAACAAAAATTAGTACATGTGTTTGCCTAGTTTT
Organism: Pinus albicaulis; assembly: GCA_034641835.2. Lineage (NCBI taxonomy): Eukaryota > Viridiplantae > Streptophyta > Pinopsida > Pinales > Pinaceae > Pinus > Pinus albicaulis. The sequence continues at coordinate 858,641,631 of CM076578.1, forward strand.
AAAAAGTCACAACACGATGGGAAATATTACATTGTGATGTGATATTGCGACAATGTTTGTGAGAATGTGGTGTTGTATAATTTTTTATACCATTCCAAAATGATAATGTATTCGATTATTCAAACCCAATACTAAAATCGTAGTATTAAAAACCATTACTAAAAAACCAATATTAAAACCCATTACTTAAAACCAGTACGTAAACCATAATATTAAAATATATATATTAAAACCCTAATACCAAAACCTCAATATTAAAACATAATATTTTAAAGTTAATAGTATGAAACATAATATTATAATAGGTTGGCTTGGGATTACTAAGAATAAACAACGTTGGCTATTACTGAATATGGTAAACATAGGGTTGAGTAAGTTTGATTATGGTCAACAATTTAAACAATGACTATCAAGCTTGACCTTGTTTGACTAGGTTGAGTAATGTGATTGACTATGTTGGACTCTTAATATTAATCAATGATAATGATAGATGATTATGTTTGACCAATGTTGGGCAGTGTTGGATGTCAAACATAGTCAAACATAGTCAAACATAGTCAACAACATTAGTAAATGTGGTTGACTAGTTTTGTAATTTCATAACGTGGCGTTGAATAAATTGCAATGTAATGTAACATTACGACAAATTTTTTGACAACACGACATTGAATAGATTTTTGTACCATTCCTAGAGCACAACACGTTTAATTATTAAAACTCTAATATTTATTTTTCATATTAAAACTTGAATATTAAAACACAACAATAAACCCTAATATTAAAACCCAACAACAAACCCTAATATTAAAACCTAATACTCAAACCCTGACATTAAAACCCAAATTTTAAACCACCATACTAAAACCCTAATATTAAAACCTAATATTTTAAATATGTTATTATAAAATCTAATATTATAATACATTGATTGAGAACGAGTATGAGTGAACAAGGTTGAATATTGTTAAATATCATAAATGTGGGGTTGACGAAGTTTGATCATGGTCAACTATTTAAACAATGGCTAACAAGGTTGACTTTGTCTCACTATGTTGACTATTGTGGATGACTATGTTTGACTATTAATATTAATCAATAATAATGATAAGTGATGATGTATTGTTGAAGTTGATGAGTGTTGATTGTCAAATATAAAAAATTAGTCAAACATAGTCAAATGTATTCAAAAACATTACTATATATGCTTAACTAATTTTCTAATGTCACAATGTGACATTAGATAAATTACAATGTAATTTAACATGTGACAATTATTGTGACATTGCGAGAATGTTTGTCATACTCTGATGTTAGATAAAATTTTGTGCCATTTGGACTTCAGAAAATGATTTATTATCAAACCCCTAATATTAAAACCAAACTTTAAAACCTTAATATTAAAACCCTATGCTAAAATTTAATTCTAAAAGGCAATACTATCACGCTAATATTAAACCCAAATGTTAAAACCATATATTAAAACCATAATATAAAAACCTACCATTATCAAACCGAATATTATAATATGTTAATTAAGGTTGACTATGAATAAAAAAGGTTGATTATTCTTAAATATTGTGAAATTAGGGTTGATCAAGTTTGATCGTAGTCTACTATTTAAACAATGACTATTAAGGTTTAATTTGTTTGAGTATCTCAACTAATGTGATTGACTATGTTTTACTATTAATATTAATCCACAATGATACGAGATTATGTTTTACAAAACATGAGGAGTGTTGATTTGCAGATATAATTAAATATAGCTGAACATAGTCAACAACTTTACTAAATATGGTAAATTAATATTTTCATGTCACAAGGCAACATTGCATAAATTTTAATGTAATATAACATTTAGATAATTGATCTCGCATTATGAAAATGTTTGTCATAATGTGATGTTGGATACATTTATATATTATTCTTTCATAATAACAATTTTTTATTATTAAAACACTAATATTAAAGCCCAAATATTAAAACACAATATTCAAACCCAACACTAAAACCCTAATATTAAACCAATGTTGAAAACCTAATATTAAAACCCTATAACATAAACCCTAATATTATAATGTATTATTAAAACCTTAATTTGAAAACCAACCTTAAAAGCATAATATTCAAATCCAATACTAAAACCCTATAATAAAACTCAATATTATAAATCCTAAGATTGTAAATCCAACATTATAAACCATGGTATATAAAATCTAAACCACAAATTAAACACCTATATATTAAAAACCTGTGAAAGAGTAATAAATATGTAAATTTTGAACCTCACACTAAGATCGAGTTTCCTTCCTTTATAAATGTAGGATCCTTAACAATCAACGTGTTCAAACTACATTTTCCTTGTTACATCGATATGCGGGACTCCTATTGGAATTGGGAAGTTTAATGATTTTGTAAATTTAAATTTTTGATAGAATGATGGAGATGCAAAAATTCTATCATATTCTCCTCGCCGTCACTAGATCAATAAATCCAATCCACACCAATAACTTCCTTGCATATCTAAATCATATATTTAAACCTTGTTTAAATTAATTTTTTACCAAATATAATTACAATTTTTTTGTGTTTCTACTTTATCAACACTAATCAAGATTAAAGAAAATAAAATTAAAAATAAAAATTATTAAATTAACAGTTCAACGTGAGCGCATTAATTTTGAAACAATTTCTTTGCATTAATGTGTAACCTATGCAATGTATAAGTGTCGTGTGAGTTCCTTGAAAAGTTTTCTTTTCATTAATATGTAACCTATGAAACGTGTAAGTGTAGTGTGAGTGCCTTGAATGAACGTGTGCCTTGGCTTAATATGTATATAAAATGTGTGAGTGAGTGCGTTACAATTTGAAATGCTTCTCCATGGTTCGATTCATTGGCGTTCATTCTATCCAATCCATTTTCCTTTGGATGTGGATTTCGTAATAAATTATTTTTTCAATACAACATGTGCATTGTCGATCTCATACCTTCTTCAGTCGTAAATTCTCCCATGATTCCTAATTTTATATTTAGTGGTTTTATGTTTTACCGTGATCTCTTAAAATATTTAGAGTAGATTTACTTTTCAAATTTTGTTCCTAATTCTTATGTGCATAGGGTTCTGATAGGTTGAGAGATTAATAGTCACTTTCATTCTAATGTTTTATGCCAGACATAAATTTACTTCCAAGAGATTCTCATAGTCACTTTTGTTCTAGTATTTTATGTAAGAGATTTATTTATTTCAAAAAGATTTATTTACTCTTTTATAATTTCGTAATCTCATAGAGATGCATGAAGAGAACTCTTCAAATAAGCTAAAGGACATTTCCTTGCATAAAATGGAAGCCCTAGAAGTGAAAACATGAAAGGAGGGTCCCTACTATATAAAGGAGCTCCGTGGATTTTGTTATTTTTCAATATGCTATTACATGTCATTTTATCCAACCATATATGTTATTCTATGTTAGTTTTATCTTCAAATAGTTAACATTATATTATGCATGCTTGTTTTCTAGTTAATATATGTTTCATTGGCAACACCTTATGAGGCTAGTTAATGGAATTTTCTTTTGGTTTTGGCAGCGAGAAAGCCATCTATATGCTATATTTTTTTTATGACTAAGGGTTTCTCTACTTAAAAATTATGTTTTTTTCTTCACATTTCTATTTTCCATTTTGAGTTTCAAGCTTGGGGTGAAATGTTGAAACATTAGGTTTCCGCGTATTATTATTTAACCATTTCCTCCACTAAATCTCCACTAAGTGATCTCTCCAAGTCTCCAAATCTCCACTAAGTGATATTATTGTGCGAGCTCAAAATGGGCACTCATTAGGTTATGTGTTTCACAATTGAACTCAGTCATCAATGACTAAGGAAGTCATTTAGGGATAGCATGGCGAAGAATGAACAACTATATGTCACTCTGTGATGAAAATATCTTCTATTTCTCATTCATTTTCTTATTAATATTTCACGAAAAAAGGATTAAGCTCATGTGGGCAATCTCACCAACCGAAATTAAAGTTCACAAATGCCAAGGTGGAAATTCAAATAGGATAAAGTAATTAGGGAACTTTTTTAGTTAATTTCCTAATGTAATTCATTTTTTTTTTTATCACTAGAAAATTTGGTGGAAATTTCAACAGCCACTTCGTCGCTATTCCGACACATAGTCGTCGCAAGAGTGACAGTTTGAGGGTGGGAAAAACGTGGTTTACCATACCGTCCCAGTTCCAACGCAATTAAAAAGTGTCGCACTATCGACATTTTTTCCGTCGCTTCCAAACAAGCATCACTCTTCCGACGTTTCCCAATCTGTCGCACTTCTGACCTTTGTAAACTATTGCACTTCCGACGAAATGTGGTCCGACGTTTTGAACGTCGCTCTTCCAACGTCTGTAAACTGTCACAATTACGATGTAATGTGGTCCGACGTTTTGAACGTCGCTCTTCTGACGTTTGTAAACTGTCACAATTCCGACGTAATGTGGTCCAACATTTTGAACGTCGCTCGTCCGACATTTTTATACTGTCGCTCTTCCGAAGTTTCTAATCTGTCACAATTCTAACGCTTACAAGGCATCGATATAGCGACAACAGGTTCAATTTAAAAAAAAAAATGAAACTTTAAAAGAGGAAAAACACTGTTTTAAATATATTATATGAAGTAAAATAGTCCATGAAGTCATTACATTTTCACATCTGAATACTGGAACCCAAATATCCATCCAGAAAAGTGGAAGTCCCACCCTAGACAATGATAGAAAAATACCCCATGTCACATACAGGGACATGATATAAAACCCAGTAATGGTCCACATGGAGATTATCGACAATCTGAGAAAGCATCCAAATATGCCCGAGGCATCTACAAGAAAGTGAAATAGCAGTATGTAGAATAGTAAAGCAAAAGATAGAGTACCAGCTTCCATTGTTCCAAATACAAATTAAAGTACCCAAAATCCTTGAACAGAGAAAAACGCTAATCATGTGAGAAGTGTGATATGTCCAAAACATAAAAAGACCATGATACCATATCAATAAAATAGCAACATAGACCAGCATAGCTAGTTTTGAAGGCAGAGTGATAAACATTAATCATTTTTTTTTTCACAAGAGAAAAAAGGCTATTTTGAATATATTATATGAAGCAAAACAGTCCATGAAGTCATTACATTTTCACATCTAAAGATTGGAACCCAAATATCCATCCAGAAAAGTGGAAGTCCCACCCCAGACAGTGATAGAAAAATACCTCATGTCACATACAGGGACTTGATATAAAACCCAGTAACGGTCCACATGGAGATTATCGACAAATCTGAGAAAGCATCCAAATATGCCCGAGGCATCTATAAGAAAGTGAAATAGCAGTATGTAGAATATTAAAACAACAGATAGAGTACCGACGTCCATTGTTCCAAATACAAATTAAAGTACCCAAAATCCTTGAACAGAGAAAAACGCTAATCATGTGAGGAGTGTGATATGTCCCAAATATAAAAATACCATGAGACCATATCAATAAACCAGCAACATAGACTAGCATCGCTAGTTTTGAAGGCAGAGTGATAAACATTAATCATTTTTTTTTCACAAGAGAAAAAACGTTTTGAATATATTATATGAAGTAAAACAGTCCATGAAGTCATTACATTTTCACATCTGAAGATTGGAACCCAAATATCCATCCAGAAATGTGGAAGTCCCACCCCAAACAGTGATAGAAAAATACCCGATGTCACATACAGGGACTTGATATAAAACCCAGTAACGGTCCACATGGAGATTATCAACAATCTGAGAAAGCATCCAAATATGCCCGAGGCATCTATAATAAAGTGAAATAGCAGTATGTAGAATAGTAAAGCAACAGATAGAGTACCGATGTCCATTGTTCCAAATACAAGCCTCTAGCATCAATTCATCAATTCATCATCCATTGTTCCAAAAAGTCTATAGCATCAATTCATCATCCAGCAAGCCACAAAGAAATTTCTCCAACAAAACTTTGTTCTGAAAAAGTCAATGTTACTGCAAAGTTTATGAATCCACACTTACTACTCTAATTGATGGAGTATTTATACAAAAAATCATACAAAATATCTCATAACAAATTGAGATATTATCTAGGATAACTAGTAACTATTTTACAACAATATAGAGACAAATGGTCTCGTAGATAAGAAAAATGATAACTGATGTTGTGTTGTTTCCTTCTTTTAAGAATGTGCTGGAAGCAGGCCCTATATCTTGGCTTGTTGTTGTCCTCTTCAGTAATTCTATGCTGATTATTTCATTTCACTGATACTCTTTAACTGCTCTGATACTTTTTGAACTTTTTTCATCCTTTTATCCTTTTTATCATGATATACTGTGGTAAATAGGCAAAAATTTATGTAAGGATAATTTTTTACAAAAGTTCCATCATTTCTTCCCACCATTGAACTTCTGGCACTCTGGTTCTTTTCAAATTTCTTAGTGTTTCATCAGCCTCAGTATATCTGAAGAAATTAGGCTGATTTGGGAACAAATGATTTACTTCATGCTCAAGATAAAATAAATTCTCCAATCTGTCATGAAGGTTTTTCCCTGTAGGCAATACTACTGTTGATGAACTGGTTGAAGAACTAGCTTGATTATCAACATATTTGTCCAATTTTTCAACATAACTATCAAGGTCCATTAGCTTATCTTCTGCAACTATAGGACTGGGAAATCCTCTATTTAACAAAATATTCAATATTTCTCTGAAGGCAATGGTTTCTTCTTGCATATCTGAGCACCTTCGTTCTAAATTTTGTACCAAATTTCTTTTAGTAAAACCTTTCTTTATTTCCAGAATTTTTTTGGTCCTGTCGTGAATATCAATTTTTGCAAGTTGATTCTTAGTCTGAGTATTCAAAAAATGTATAAGTCTATTGGCCTCTTCTGGCATATTTCCCAACTCTTGTCTTGATCTCTCAATCTCATCCAGAGCCAATTTAACTAAGTTATTCTGTTCATCCATTATTTTAATTGAGGACCAAACATCCTTTATTGATTGAATGATATTATCCCAAAGAATTTCATTTATTTCTTTTAAAGGTTTCTCTAACGTGAGATCCTTTTCCAATGCTTTGACTGTTTTTTCCAATTTGTTCACTTCTCTTGTTTTATCAGCAACACTCATTTTTGAAAGATCATATTTATGTTCTAGAGTGGCCAATTGTTCCTTTGTTTTGTAAAGCTCTATGGCCTGAATTTTCATATCTTCCATTGACTTTGTTAATTCATCAGTGTTCAAATTTGCAGTGTTGCTCTATCACAATTCTGGTGGCTGACTTGTTGTTTCTGTACCTATCACTACTCTGCTGTAGATATTGGAATATTTGCCTGCTTATCTTTTAATGCATTCTCAAGCTCTTTTTCATTTGAAGTAAGTTGCTCATTCAATTTTAAGAGAAAATCCATTAGTTCTTCCTCAGAATTTTGTTTGATGATTTCTGCCGTCTATGGATGTCTTGAGGCCGATAACTTTAATTGTTTTCTCAGAGCTACAATATCATCATATTTTATCTTGATCAAAGCTTCAATACCTTTCACATCTTTAGGATTATGACCCAAACCAATGATTATTTCCTCTAAAGTTTTGATTCTATTATCCTTAGCCTGGGAGGAGGCTTTTTCAAGCTACAAATGTGTATTAGTATTATCCAAAGAATCCTGCAACTTATGGGTAATCATTGATTTATCCATCAGAGTAGAATAAATCATCTCACCTGTTTTCTTGTGTAGCTCAATTTGATATAAAGGATGTATATCCTTTGCTAAGACTTCAAAATTAGTCCTAACGTAATCTGCAGCTGTCTGAGGCTATTGCACCTTGGGCTTCAAATGGCTCATTAACATCTTACCCTGTTGGATGTCATAAGCTGACATCAATCTTTCTTGATTTTTCGGAGCCATCTTCAAATATTGGTTGTACACTTGAAGTCTAAGTGGATCGTTAATGACCTTTATATTGATGAATGTTCTTTTGATGTCCGACGAAGTTTTACTGGAGGTTTGAAAGAAGATATTTCTGCACTTTGTTGCCTTTGTATTTCCTATTTTTGAAAATTAGTGGATGTCCCACTACCTGTACCTGTTTGCTGACTGTCTAATCTTCCCTGGCTGTCAGGTGTAACACCCCCAATTTGTGTGTTAAATTTTCAAAAGTTAGACATTTGAACTTAAATCCTAAGGGGGTGGACCCCAAGGGATAAGTGTGGTGTGAATGTAATTTCATATTTTATTTGAGGAAATAAATAAAATGATTGTACATTTTGACCAAGATGAGTATTAGAGATCACTTTCCAAATCCATGAGGATCGATAAGGCAACAAATCCCCAAAAATCTTTCAAAAATCCTTGAAAGAAATTAATTTAGATTTGAGGAGGAATCTAAATTTCCCCAATGAAGAGGAGTAGTTGGGAAGAGGTGAGAAAAAGCTGGAAAAGATGAGGAAAAGCTTAAAGCAACTTTAAAGAGTCCCAAAATGGGAAGCCTAGGCTAAACAGGAAAGAAAGCATCCTGCTATTCTGGACGCAGAATTAGAAACATGCTTTGGGGAAATATGAGCTTAAATAAGCTGCTTCTAGGCAGATCAGAGGTTGATCTGTTCTAGGAGGTGATCTCTGCTCGGGGGTGAGTCCCGGGAGACAAAGAGGACTCTAAGGTTGGGAGGTTGGCTTGGCGGCATCGTGGTATGTTCCTAAATTATTGTTTATTTGGATGTATTTGGTATGAATTAGCGACATATAAAACTTAAAAGCATTTGTAGGATAATTAATGCTAGTACCACATTTTATTTAACAATCCATCCCCAAGGGCATTCACCTTCCGTGATTTTTGTCATTGTTGCAGACAAATTCCATAGAGTAGAAACCCCAGAGACTCTAAACCAAGGTTGGTTTAAATCTGAAGTTACTTGACCTCTGCAAATGATTAATTTTTGTTGTATTCCCTATAGATACAAAAATGAGATGATATGCTTATGTTTATACTAAAGAAATATTATAGCAGAATTGAAGTTTACATGGTGCAAAACAAATATGAAAGAAAGTAGGATATTAAAATCTTACATTCAAAGTGGTAACAGGAAAAACAAAATTCTATTCTATATGAGTATTATAGCAGTTATAAAGGTATATTTTACATTTCTAGATCTATCCTTAAGCCTTGAAACAAGTATAGTAGCAAAAGATCTAAAATATAATTAAAATTCTTTAGTCAAGCACTAGAGAATACATATAGATATACCTCAAAAGAAGAATATAATTTAAAAGCAAGGACTTAGAAAATGCATTCTTACTAACCTAAAGATTGAAACTACACTATAGAAGTATTACAACTTTCATAACAAATATAGTGTATCTTGGGTATTGAGTTCATCTCAAACCCTCGAATTTCATATTATGGCAAAGAATTTATGCTAGGTCTAAAACCTAATAGCAATCAATCATGGTATACATGTATATGTTTCTAAAGTTCCAAGTGCGCACCTAGCGCAAAACCAATAGAAAATTTTACAATTTGAATTCCAAGGAATTATAGATACATGAGTAATATATTTACATATAAGAACGACCCATATATATGTTAACAAGAAACATTAAAACAACGGATACTATATATATGAATCAACCATCTATATTACCAGTGACGAGGGGTGAATAAAATGATATATATATTAAAATGATATATATATATATATATATATATATATATATATATATATATGCAAATTTCTATGTGGAAAAACGAGTTGTTATGTAGTCAAAATACATTAAAACATGATTGTTAGTAATTATAGTAGACACAGACATAATTAAAATAAAAGAACACCCCCGTAAACATTTCATTGGCATGTATATGTGAAATCAAGTTTAATCATTTTAGGCGACGATTGAGGCGAGATTAAACTGTTATTACCCGGCATGTCTCACCTGCAATAATAAACCAATTTTGGTACCTACGCAAGGAAGACCAGGGACGACAACTCAGTTGTCATGCCGGTCCTTAATCTCTCTGAAACGAAATTTGGTCAACCGATATGCATAAATACCAAAGGCGCGAACGAGTTTCTGATTTGGAAACAATGAATCGATTTGGTGAAAATAAGCATGCGGTAAGTAATATAAATCTGATTGATTTCGTCAGTTTAACTCAGCGGCACAAAATAAACATACCAGAGAAAATATGACACGAACTCTAAACGTTTCACGGTGGAGTAGGAACATTATCATTCGGATGAAAACACAGTAAAATAAATTTGAGGCATCAACCTCTGCAACTGCCAGTACGAGTTAGGGTTACCTGCGAATATGTTTGGGTTTCCTCCTCGTGTCGTGTTAAGCTATACACTGGCTAACCAGACCAGAACGCCGGCGGTGTGGAGGATAACCACACGGATCGCCGAACATCTTAAGATATCGTCAGGGGCTCCGGAAACCAGAAGCAGAAAACCAAAAATAGGTTAACCACAGATGCTGGAACAAACAGTGAAGCCGCCTGAGGATGGATTGCTACACGATGATGCGTGCTGCGTATAGTCGCGATAGTATGGTAAGATAAACTCATATGAGGAAAACCCTAGAGTTATAGCAGCACCCTCTAGAACAACTATGCAAAAGAAAAAAATGTATATAACTTAACATAGTGGGAAGGGTAAACAGAGCGCAGCAGCGCATATCAATCGATGGATAGATAAGCGCTTGAGAAACCGGCTGAGATTATCGCTCTCTCTGCAAAAACAACCAGAACAGGGGATTAGACATTGACCATGAGAGCCATAAACTACACAGACAATGCAACGCAAGAAAACAAGAAACCTCACGCTTGAACCTGCTTGGCCAGCAATCCCACCCTTCGCAGTGACTGAAACTCTAAGCCAGAGTAACATAGAACATAGCCGTGCGATAGGTGAATAACTCGGCATGAATCCCTCAATTTAAAAAGAAGAAGAAGTCCCCGCAACCCTAAACACTCTGCCCCATAAAAATTCGAAAATCCTGCGGTCAATTGGGAAAACTCTGTCACGTCCACGGGCGAGTACCAGGTGATAGGAAAGGGCGCAGAGAAGGCAGGGGGAGATATTACACCTCGCATGCGTGAAGGTAAGGGAGTAACCCTAGAAACATTTCACTTCCAGAGACAGAATTCGGCTTAGTACTGGTATCAGTCAAGAATTGACAAGTAACCAGCCACCCGTCAATTTCTGTGGAGTAGGGAGCAAGTTACGCCGGCAGAGGGTACCTTCCCCTCAATAAAGCGACGCCGCCCTACCTGCAAAACCATACTAGAAGAAAGAAACAACTCAGACGTAACACTCTGTCGACCCGTGCACAGTACGACCTGAATATGTTAAACCGAAATTAAAATACATATAACATCACAGTGAAAAACGCACGAGATTATAAATCCAAATGATCATTAAACGCCTCCGGCTAATGAGTTGGATGGGTGGAAAGCTCAACTAAGCCGGAACGCAGGACAGATTATCATTTCATGGAATGGTTGATGGGAAATTATAAAATTTTAGATTGTGGTCATCACGGCGAAATTAAACAAGACATCAACGAGGTACACGTCAGGTTTAGAAATTCAAACAGCGCATAATAAATGTGAGAGGAAAAGACCTGTAAACATACACCCGGTGCGAGAGATGGAAAACCCTATGAGGGTAAATGTACGCGGTTATACAACTATACCTATGTCCTTGAAATTAATTGAACTATGCATTTTATATTATGATCAAAGTTCACATCCAAATGAGTTGTCAACATAACGATGAACTGTATACATTTTACAAGATCGATCACTTTTTAAAAGGGCGGATATATATATATAAGTGATACACATTATACGCCGAGTCAAGCGAGTGCCCATAAGGTTTGTAGAAGGGGGATAATTTATATTTATATATATACGGATCTAGAAGGGTGTGGGAGCGCTTTTATTAAAGTAGAATAATATGGAATATATTTATATATATGTAATGTATGGTTATGCTCATTCAAACCCGTGGTGGGAGTATAATATGGAATATATTTATATATATGTAATGTATGGTTAGGCTCATTCAAACCCGTGGTGGGAGTATATATATATATCCACATGTAGATTTCATAAACCAAGGGTATAAGTATTATATAAATATAGAGTGGTTATTATATCTATACATAGTGGGAGTATGTATTAGATATAAGTTAAAAATAAGTGGTAAAAGTGATATATAAAAATTGTACCTACATTATGTAGAAGAAATATCCCATGATTATATCAAGGGGGTTTACCACTTTATATCCATGAGATTTCAGTAACCATGGGGAATATAAATTCCAATTCTAAACTTAACTGAGTATTGAAGTAACCAGGTAATAAAAAAATAAAGAACGTCAATATATACGAAAAAAAAAAAAAAAATTCGTTAACTAGAGGTGTTACAAATGGTATCGGAGCACCGGTTACAACAAATTGGGCTGTCAATTTTGTGCTCACTACTTATTACATATTTTGTTTTTTGAAATTTTATAACTTGTTGCTAATCTGTGTTGTGAGTGTGTACAGTTGAAATGGATGAAGGTGAAGGGATTTATGTGGATCTGCGTGATGAGTTTGCTACTCCAGATCCCAATGCCCCGGTATTGGCTATGTTGCACGGGCTGCAACGAGAATTGGCTGAACTGAGAAGCCAGAATGACATGTTGTCATCAGCCAGTAAGGAGCAGGAAAAGCTCATCAGAGAACTAACTTCCCGGAACAGCCAGGAAGGCGAAGGTTCCGGAAAGAGAAAGATGGATGAGTCGGATGATGATGATGCTGCTAGACAGCAACATAAACAGAAAAGAGAATTGCAGGGAGAATTTAGAAAGATCAAACCTCCCTCCTATGATGGGGAAAAGGAAGAGGATGCTGAAGCTTGGTTGCTGAACATGATCAAGTATTTCCAAGTATATGAATATGAGAGCAATCTGAAGGCCAGATTAGCTGTGTATCAGCTACAAGGAAAGGCTACATTGTGGTGGGAAGAGACAAAAATGGTGCATGCCATTGATGAAAAGACAGTTACTTGGGAGGATTTTCAGACTAAGTTCAAAAGTCGTTATTTGAATGAACGTTATTATGATGATAAAGCAAAAGAATTCCATGAACTTAGACTAGGGCAGCTCACTATTGATTAGTTTGTCACTAAGTTTACAAATTTACTGAGATATGTCCCTTATATTAGGGAAGAAAAAGCAAAGGTGCAAAGATTTTTGAATTGCTTACCTACTGTGTACAAGGAGAAAATAGAGTTTGACAACCCAAAGACCATGGATGAAGCGGTTAGAAAAGCAAGATTATGTTATCAGCAGTTTAAAAGTAAAGCTGAACAAGGGAAGAGCTGGCTGAACAAGGGTGAGTTCAAGGGGAAAAGACCAAAACCAGCATATTTAAGAAATTTTGGCAGAGATCATCAGCGGAAAAAATTCAGTAAACCAAAAGAAAGTCAAACTGCTCAGTCCCAAGTGGCTTCAAAACCAGTGGAAGGGAACAATAAAAAGGAAGGGACAGTCAGAATGAAGGAACCTTTGAAATGTTGGGGTTGTGGAGAACCCCATATGATGAGGGACTGTCCCCATCGAAATATACACCTGATCAGTAGAGAACGAGAAGCAACAACAGTAAATGACATAGCCAGAAATATACCAACTATCAGTGCAGCATTGGAAAATCGACAAGCAGAATATCAAGCTACCATGGTGGAAATGGAGGGTAAGATTTCTGACCTACCTGTTACTGTTTTGATTGATCCAGGTGCTTCTTTAAGTTACATTAGTCCTGGAATTGTAGAAAAATGTAAAATTAAACCTGAAAAGTTTCAGCAGTCATGGTTGGTACAGCTGGCCACTGTAACTAAGAGAAAAGTCACACATAAATTGCCAAAAACAGCAATACAATTAAATGGCTTTGCAACAGAATTAAATCTGAACATATTACCGTTAGGATCCTATGATCTGCTGATAGGAATGGATTGGCTGGAAAAGAAGAAAGCTCTGATGAACTGCTGGGATAAAACCCTGCATTGTGTAGATGAAGAAGGGAAACCTTTTACACTAAAAGGGAAACCAAAATCCATTTCAGTAAGACAAATATCAACCTTACAATTGAAAAGAACAGCTAGGAAAGGACACCAAGTCTATGCAGTGCATGTAGAGGAAATAGCACATAAAACTGAGGAAGAGTTACTGGATGCTATACCAGTCATCAGAGAATTTAAGAAAGTCTTTCCCAAGGAAATCCCTCATCTTCCCTCCAAAAGAGAGATTGATTTTTCAATTGATCTGGTACCGGGAGCCACACCTGTTTCCCGAGCCCCCTATCGGATGAGTCCGCCAGAACTAATGGAGCTGAAGATGCAGCTGCAAGAACTATTGGATAAAGGTTACATCAGACCAAGTGTGTCTCCATGGGGAGCACCTGTTTTATTTGTTAAAAAGAAGGATGGAACCTTTAGGATGTGCATTGATTATTGTCAACTGAACAAGTTGACCATTAAGAATAGATATCCACTTCCTAGAATAGATGATATGTTTGATCAAGTGAGAGGGGCCTCAGTCTTTTCCAAGATAGACCTAAGGACTGGTTATCACCAGCTTAGAATTAAATAAGAAGACATCAGTAAAACAGCATTTCGAACCAGGTATGGGCATTACGAATTTGTAGTCCTACCTTTTGGTTTGACAAATGCCCCTGCCACATTTATGTGCTTGATGAATAGTGTGTTGAACAAATATTTGGATAAATTTGTTTTGGTATTCATAGATGATATTTTATTTTACTCCAAAAACGAAGAGGAACACCAGGAACATCTGAGAATAGTGTTGCAGACTTTGAAAGAAAATCAGCTATATGCCAAGATCAGTAAATGTGAATTTTATAAAGATAAAATTCAATATTTGGGTCATATTATTTCTGAAAAAGGGCTTGCAGTTGACCCTGAAAAGATAAAAGCAATTAAGGAATGGCCAGTCCCAACTGATGTTGCAGCAGTAAGGTCATTCATGGGGATGGCAGGCTACTATCGCAGATTTGTAGAAAGATTTTCTGCTATAGCAAATCCCATAACCTCATTACAAAGGAAAGGTGTTAAGTTCGTGTGGACTGAGAAATGTCAAAACAGTTTCGAACAATTGAAACAAAAACTTATTTCAACCCCTATATTAAAAATTGCTGATCCTGATAAAGAGTTTGTTGTATGTACAGACGCTTGCAGAGAAGGGCTAGGAGGAGTCCTATTGCAGGAAAATTCAGTTATTGCCTATGAATCTAGAAAACTGAAAAATCATGAACAGAACTACAGTGCCTATGATTTAGAATTTGCAGCTGTTATCCATGCTTTAAAAATGTGGAGGCACTATCTGCTGGGGAAGAAGTTCACCTTGATGACTGATCATATTAGCCTCAAATATTTTTTCTCCCAAACTGACCTGAATGCAAGACAAGCCAGATGGCTGTCCTTTTTAAGTGAATTTGATATGGACATCAAGCATATCAAGGGGAAAGAAAATAAAGTTGCTCATGAATTAAGTAGAAATGCTTGTCAACATTTAAACAACATTGGGAGTAGTGGACAGATTGAGATAGAAGAGTTGGTAAGAGAAGCAGTCAGCCAAGACCTAAACTATGAAACACTCTGGGTGAAACTACAAACAAGGGATAAAACTGACTTTACACAAAATCAAAAAGGGCTACTATATTTCAAAAACAGGTTGTATGTTCCTAATGTAGAGTCATTGAAAAGGGAAATTTTGGATGAATATCACAAAAAGCCTTATGCAGGACATCCAGGATACCAGAAGCTGTTAACAGCCTTGAAAAAGAAGTTGTTTTGGCCAGGAATGAAGAGAGATGTGGCAGAGTATCTAAGTAAGTGCATGGAATGTCAACTGGTCAAAGTTGAGCATCAACATCCAGCTGGTCTTCTGAACCCTTTGCCAATTGCAGAATGGATATGGGACACAGTTTCCATGGATTTTATAACAGGACTACCTAAAACCAAATATCAACATGATTCTGTAATGGTAGTGGTAGACACTTTAACCAAAGCTGCCCACTTTATACCAGTGAAATCTACCTTCGGAATAGCTCAAGTAGCAAATTTTTTCCTAAAGGAGATAGTAAGGCTTCATGGAGTGCCGAAATTAATTGTTTCAGATCGAGATGCTAAGTTTACAGCAGCATTTTGGAAAGGGTTGTTTGCAGGAATGGGTACTAAGTTGAATTTTAGTACTGCCTATGACCCTCAAACTGATGGACAAACAGAAAGAACAAATCAAATTTTAGAGGATATGTCGAGAATGTATGTGATGGATAGGCCATCAAAATGGGAAGAGTATCTGCATTTAGCTGAGTTTGCCTATAATAATAGTTACCAATCCTCTATTAAGATGAGTCCGTTTGAGGCACTCTATGGGAGAAAGTGTCGTACTCCCTTGAGCTGGAGTCAACCAGAGGATAAACTGGTGTTGGGACCAGATGCACTACAGGATATGGAAAATATTGTCAAACAAATACAAAGAAATATCAAGATAGCACAAGATCGCCAGAAAAGCTATGCTGATAAGAAAAGAGTGCATCGAGAATTCAAAGTGGGGGATCATGTGTATTTACGCATCAAACCCAAAAAGAGCACACTTTATGCTGGAAGTTGTGCAAAACTTGCACCTAGATATTGTGGGCCTTTTGAAATTTTAGAAAGGGTGGGACCAGTGGCTTACAAGCTGGCCTTACCACGCCATGTTAGAGTGCATGATGTGTTTCATATTTCATTATTAAAGAGATATGTGCATGATGCTTCTCACATAGTTGATTGGAATGTTGTACAGGTGGAACCAGAAGGGGAGTTCTTGCCAGAACCGCTTCAAATATTGGAGCAGGAAGAAATTGAATTGAGAAACAAAACAATGGTTCGAGTAAAAGTGCAGTGGAAGCACTTTACTGCTGAAGAAGCCACCTGGGAAAGGGAAGCTGAAATGATGGAGAAATATCCATTTTTGTTTAAATGAAATCTAGTAGTTGAATAACAACACCAAGGACGATGTTTATTTTCAGAGGAGGAATATGTAACACCCCCAATTTGTGTGTTAAATTTTCAAAAGTTAGACATTTGAACTTAAATCCAAAGGGGGTGGACCCCAAGGGATAAGTGTGGTGTGAATGTAATTTCATATTTTATTTGAGGAAATAAATAAAATGATTGTGCATTTTGACCAAGATGAGTATTAGAGATCACTTGCCAAATCCATGAGGATGGATAAGGCAACAAATCCCCAAAAATCTTTCAAAAATCCTTGAAGAAATTAATTTAGATTTGAGAGGAATCTAGAATTTCCCCGATGAAGAGGAGTAGTTGGGAAGAGGTGAAAAAAGGCTGGAAAAGGCGAGAAAAGCTTAAACGGCTTTAAGAAGTCCAAAATGGGAAACCTAGGCTAAACAGGAAAGAAAGCATCCCGCTATTCTGGACGCAGAATTAGAAACATGCTTTGGGGAAATATGAGCTTAAATAAGCTGCTCCTAGGCAGATCAGGGGTTGATCTATTCTAGGAGGTGATCTCAGCTCGGGGGTGAGTCCTGGGAGACAAAGAGAACTCTAAGGTTGGGAGGTTGGTCATTTGCAGATTGTGGTATGTTCTGAAATTATTGTTTATTTTGATGTATTATGGTATGAATTAGCTACATATAAAACTTAAAAGCATTTGTAGGATTGATGCTAGTACTACATTTAACAGAATCCATCCTAAGGCATTCACCTTCCAGATTCTGTTTGGTTGTAGTACAGAAATTCCATAGAGTAGAAACCCCAGAAACTCTAAACCAAGGTTGGTTTAAATCTGAAGTTACTTGGCCTCTACAGATGATTAATTTTTGTTGTATTCCCTGTAGATACAAAAATGAGATGATATGCTTATGTTTATACTAGAGAAATATTATAGCAGAACTGAAGTTTACATGGTGCAAAACAAATATGAAAGAAAGTAGGATATTAAAATCTTACATTCAAAGTGGTGACAGGAAAAACGAAATTCTATTCTGTATGAGTATTATAGCAGTTATAAATGTATATTTTACATTTCTAGATCTATCCTTAAGCCTTGAAACAAGTATAGTAGCAAAAGATCTAAAATATAATTAAAATTATTTAGTCAAGCACTAGAAAATACATATAGATATACCTCAAAAGAAGAATATAATTTAAAAGCAAGGACTTAGAAAATGCATTCTTACTAACCTAAAGAGTGAAACTACACTATAGAAGTATTACAACTTTCATAACAAATATAGTGTATCTTGGGTATTGAGTTCATCTCAAACCCTCGAATTCCATATTATGGCAAAGAATTTATGCTAGGTCTAAAACCTAATAGCAATCAATCATGGTATACATGTATATGTTTCTGAAGTTCCAAGTGCGCACCTAGCGCTCAACCAATAGGAAAGTATAACATGTAAATTCCAAGAAATTATAGATACCCGAGTATTCTATTTACATATAAGAACGACTCATATATAAGCTAACAAGAAATATTAAAACAAATTTGATACTTATATATATGAATCGAACCATCTATATTACAAGTGACGAGGGGTGAATAAAACGATATATATATTAAAATGATATATATATATATATATATATATATGCAAATTTCTATGTGGAAAAACGAGTTGTTATGTAGTCAAACTACATTAAAACATGATTGTTAGTAATTATAGTAGACACAGACATAATTCAAATAAAAGAACACCCCCGTAAACATTTCATTGGCACGTATATGTGAAATCAAGTTTAATCATTTTAGGCGACGATTGAGGCGAGATTAAACTGTTATTACCCGGCATGTCTCACCTGCAATAATAAACCAATTTTGGTACCTACGCAAGGAAGACCAGGGACGAAAACTCAGTTGTCATGCCGGTCCTTAATCTCTCTGAAACGAAATTTGGTCAACCGATATGCATAAATACCAAAGGAGCGAAC
This sequence comes from Pinus albicaulis, assembly GCA_034641835.2. Classification (NCBI taxonomy): domain Eukaryota; kingdom Viridiplantae; phylum Streptophyta; class Pinopsida; order Pinales; family Pinaceae; genus Pinus; species Pinus albicaulis. The sequence goes on from CM076578.1 coordinate 858,660,682, forward strand.
GAGTTTCTGATTTGGAAACAATGAATCGATTTGGTGAAAATAAGCATGCGGTAAGTAATATAAATCTGATTGATTTCGTCAGTTTAACTCAGCGGCACAAAATAAACATACCAAAGAAAATATGACACGAACTCTAAACGTTTCACGGTGGAGTAGGAACATTATCATTCGGATGAAAACACAGTAAAATAAATCTGAGGCATCAACCTCTGCAACTGCCAGTACGAGTTAGGGTTACCTGCGAATATGTTTGGGTTTCCTCCTCGTGTCACATTAAACTATACACTGGCTAACCAGACCAGAACGCCGGCGGTGTGGAGGATAACCACACGGATCGCCGAACATCTTAAGATATCGTCAGGGGCTCCGGAAACCAGAAGCAGAAAACCAAAAATAGGTTAACCACAGACACTGGAACAAACAGTGAAGCCGCCTGAGGATGGATTGCTACACGATGATGCGTGCTGCGTATAGCCGCGATAGTATTGTAAGAAAAAATCATATGAGGAAAACCCTAGAGTTACAGCAACACCCTCTCGAACAACTATGCAAAAGAAAAAAATATATATATAACTTAGCATAGTGGGAAGGGTAAACAGAGCGCAGCAGCACATATCAATCGATGGATAGATAAGCGCTTGAGAAACCGGCTGAGATTATCGCTCTCTCTGCAAAAACAACCAGAACAAGGGATTAGACATTGACCATGAGAGCCATAAACTACACAGACAATGCAACGCAAGAAAACAAGAAACCTCACGCTTGAACCTGCTTGGCTAGCAATCCCACCCTTCGCAGTGACTGAAAATCTAAGCCAGAGTAACATAGAACATAGCCGTGCGATAGGTGAATAACTCGGCATGAATCCATCAATTTAAAAAGAAGAAGAAGTCCCCGCAACCCTAAACACTCTGCCCCATAAAAATTCGAAAATCCTGCGGTCAATTGGGAAAACTCTGTCACGTCCACAGGCGAGTACCAGGTGATAGGAAAGGGCGCAGAGAAGGCAGGGGGAGATATTACACCTCGCATGCGTGAAGGTAAGGGAGTAACCCTAGAAACATTTCACTTCCAGAGACAGAATTCGGCTTAGTACTGGTATCAGTGAAGAATTGACAAGTAACCAGCCACCCGTCAATTTCTGTGGAGTAGGCAGCAAGTTAAGCCGGTAGAGGGTACCTTCCCCTCAATAAAGAGACGCTGCCCTACCTGCAAAACCATACCAGAAGAAAGAAACAACTCAGACGTAACACTCTGTCAACCCGAGCACAGTACGACCTGAATATGTTAAACCGAAATTAAAATACATATAACATCACAGTGAAAAACGCACGAGATTAGAAATCCAAATGATCATTAAACTCCTCCGGCTAATGAGTTGGATGGGTGGAAAGCTCAACTAAGCCGGAACGTAGGACAGATTATCATTTCATGGAATGGTTGATGGGAAATTATAAAATTTTAGATTATGGTCATCACGGCGAAAGTAAACAAGACATCAACGAGGTACACGTCAGGTTTAGAAATTCAAACGGCGCATAATAAATATGAGAGGCAAAGACCTGTAAACATACACCCGGTGCGAGCGATGGAAAAATCTATGAGGGTAAACGTACGCGGTTATACAACTATACCTATGTCCTTGAAATTAATTGAATTATGCATTTTATATTATGATCAAAGTTCACATCCAAATGAGTTGTCAACATAACGATGAACTGTATACATTTTACAAGATCGATCACTTTTTAAAAGGGCGGATATATATATATATATAAGTGATACACATTATACGCCGAGTCAAGCGAGTGCCCATAAGGTTTGTAGAAGGGGGATAATTTATATTTATATATATACTGATCTAGAAGGGCGTGGGAGCACTTTTATTAAAGTAGAATAATATGGAATATATTTATATATATGTAATGTATGGTTATGCTCATTCAAACCCGTGGTGGGAGTATAATATGGAATATATTTATATATATGTAATGTATGGTTATGCTCATTCAAACCCGTGGTGGGAGTATAAATATATATCCACATGTAGATTTCATAAACCAAGGGTATAAGTATTATATAAATATAGGGTGGTTATTATATCTATACATAGTGGGAGTATGTATTAGATATAAGTTAAAAATAAGTGGTAAAAGTGATATATAAAAAATTGCACCTACATTATGTAGAAAAGGAAATATCCGATGATTATATCAAGGGGGTTTACCACTTTATATCCATGATTAATGAAGTTTTCAGTGCTCCACAAGAATATAAATTCCAATTCTAAACTTAGCCAATTGATGAGTAACAGGTAATAAATAAACGTGTTATACGAAAAAAAATTCGTTAACTGGAGGTGTTACATCAGGGATTTCCTGAAATGATTCATCTCCTGGAAGGGGAGTTAATTTCTGCCTTTTAACATCTTGCTGTTCAGAAGAGCCACCAATAGGAGTAGTTGTTTCAGCCTCTCTCTTTTTTCTCTTTTCTATATTTAGAGGAGTTTGTAAAATAGAAATTTCTGGCTCACTGATCTGAGTAGGAGGAATTTTTCCTTGAAATTGTTCTTTAGAAGTCTCTGGTTTCTTTTTCATTATGAAATTTTCAATTATTTGTATATCAAGCTCCTTTTCTTTTCCTTTAGATTCTACTGCTACTTTACTGATCTCCTGCAAATTTTGTTGTAAAGTCCTGGCTGAAGAAGATCCCTGCACCTGTCCAAAAGATTCTAGGTCAAGTATCTTTTCAAGATCTTTCATTACATGTTCAACATTGACCTGCTCACTATCTTTTTCAACCAATGTCACTTCTGTCCATTCATCCATATTAGCATATTGTTCTATTTCTGGGATTCTTTGATGGATGTATGGTGACAATTTATTTTTAATTCTTCTATCACAGATAAAGTTGTTTGGATCATAAGGCACCCAATAGAAACTCTTTTGGAGTCTGAGATAATCTTCTAAAATCCTTTCGGCTTCCTTTCCAGCTTCCCTAGAGTTACAAATGAAGGGACCTAATTGGTTTTTGATCCTGAGTTGAGCCTTTTTCTTTGCATTGTAAAAATGAATTATATCTGAATTATTCATCTGCCTGAAATATTCTAATACAAAGAGTCTCATTGGGACATACTTGGGTAGTTTGAATGGGCATAATTCACATCCATATATCCTGATCTCTGTGTAGTTTTGATATTTGTACCAGTCACCTATCCTGTACTGCTTTGAGAGTTGAAGGATTTTCTTGATTTCATTATTAATTCTAGGAGGAGAGACTCTTGTAAACAAGGTAGTTGCAGGATGAACAAAAAGGTTGAAAAACTCATTATAGGAATAAGGAGAATCAGAGGAATTGTGAGTAATGGCAGACCAAAAGATGACTGACCTAGGATTCCCTTTGGCATCAAGTTTCTTAACATAAAAAGGGAAATTTTTTGAATGAAAGTAAATCATGAGATGATATATGACAGAAGAATACTTAAATACTCTCTCATTCTCAAATCTCATGAAATGATCATGGATTTTGTCAGCAGTATAAGATGCAAAATCGTACTTGACAGCAGGAGGGTGTCCAGGGGTAAAAATGGATAACAATACTAGGGTTAACTGATCAACATACTCACTAGTATTGAAGCCGATTATGGAAGATATCATGTTTAAAATAAGTCTACCATCATCAGTAAAAAAAGTATAACCATAAGGGGGAGGGTTTTTAGGCTGATGCTCTGGTAACATGAAGGTTTGGCATAGGCAGTTTAACTCTTTATGGGATAACTTAGTAGATTTCTCAAGTAATTCAACCATGGACAGGGGAGTGAGAGCTTGACCAAGTTGGAATTGTAGCATTTCATTTATGGACTGAGCAGTTATTGGGAAAATGACATTTTGACTTGGGGATAGAACTACTCTTTCGTTGGGATCATAATTTGCGTAGCAATAATGGATTAAATCAGGAAAAATATGGACTGAGTGGAGAAGGTACATAGGAATATTTGATTCCAAAAGTCTAAAGATGTCAGAACCATTCAAATAATTGTCTCTGCAGCAACAAAATATTAGAAGAGGATTCTCACTGAGAAGCAAGTCCTTAATTTGAAAATCCATATCGGCTAAAGGCAAATAATCCAAGTCCTTTTGAGGGTCATTGATGGGCATGACATTCAGAGCTACAGGAACTTCGATTTCTGGTTCTTGTGGATTCAGAAATGGAATTTCAGGGTTTTTTTGGAGAAGGGGCACAATTACCAGTTTTGGGAATATAATTGCAGTTCTGGGAATGAAAAAGACCAAACTGAACTTCTTTTCAGACCTTAGTGCAGAATTAAAACTAAAACCAGGATTTTTTACAGAGTTTAGGGGGGAATTGGAATAAATACCTGTTTACGGGAAATGAAACATGTTTAAACAGGCGCTGGTTATGACAAAAGAACCCTAAAATACTCGGCTTCAATTCTCTTCAACAAGGTAATGGTCAGCAAGCATTAACAGTTGGTTTTTGAATTTTGTTGCATGGAAGATTTTCTAGCGCATGGAACAATGAAAATGATGCAGGCGCAATTTGTTTTATTTACAAAGTCAAAAGGGTGGCGGGTTTTGATTGATGACGTTAGCATGTACGATGGTTTCCTCATAGAGGGATATGAGCGGATCTTTGTTTGGGCCGCTCGCGCAGTGGAAATATGGACCCAAAAAAGATTAGGGCGAATTTGATAAGAAATTCGCGTCACAACTCTCCCTCCGTACGCCAGCCCAACTTCGGACCCGAAAAATATTAGGGCGGAATTCATTTTGGTTTTCGTGTCACAAGATTGGCCGACGTCAGCATGCTATTTTGGAATGCGAATTTGGTTTGAGTTATGGTTTATCGCCGTTTGAAGTCTGACGGGCTCGACTTAAGAAAAATTTTGTTTGATCCCATCTTATAAAATTTATGTTGGTTTTCTTTGATAATACACATATTTATAATAAATCATGGGAATACCACACTAGTAAACATGTGGAAAAGTTATATAAACTATTGAGAACAATCATTTTTATGTAAAAATATCCAAATGTGCTTTTGGGAAATAAGAATTCGAGTATTTGGTTCATATTGTTTTAAAGGAAGGAGTCAAGTTGGAGCCTCAAAAGATGCAAGCTATTACAAAATGACCTATTCCTAAGAAAATCAAGGTTCTTAGAAGATTTTTTAGACTTACATGATATTATTGATCATTTGTAAAGAATTATGCATGCATTTCAAGTCCACTCACATATCTCTTGAAGAAAATATCATTTATATGGAATGATGAGGCTACTTTGGCATTCTCTCTTTTAATGGATGCCATGTCTTCTACACCAACATCGGTTCCACCTACTTTTGGTAAAACATTCATAGTAGAGTGTGAGGCACTAGGACAAGGAATTTACGTAACATTAACATAATAATGGATATCATTGGCTTTTAAAAGCAAGGAATTCAAAGAAAATATTTGGTGAAATCTACGTATGAAAAATAAATGGAAGAAATATTACATGTAATAAAAAATGGGGATAGTATATCACTGGGAGGTAATTTAAAGTCAAGATATACCATGATAGCATAAAGTATTTTTTGAAGCTATGGATTTGATTGGAAGATTAACAAAAATGAGGGGAAAAAATGCAAAGTTTTAATTTTGAGATAATCTGCAAAAAGGGTAAGGAGAATTTAGTACATGATGCTCTTTCTAAAATAGAAGAGGCCTCAAATTTATATCCAATTACATTTTCTATTCCTAGGTGGCTAGAAGAAGCTTGCCATAATGGAAAAATGAAAATAATACTAAACAAAATCTAAAATTTATAAAGGATGGGATGAACTCTATGGAGCATTGGGAGTGAAAGAGAGATATATTTTGGTGCAAATGTAGAATATTTTTATGCATGCAAGCATATTTGAATAAAAAAATATTAAGGGAGTCCCATGTCTCTCTGATGGTAGGAGCAGGGTTCCTTAAAACATCTCAAAAGATAAAAAAATATATTTTTGGAAGGAATGAAGAAAGATATTCAAAATTTTGTAAGAGAAGGTTAGGTTTGCATAGTAAATAAAAGAGAGATAGTAAAATCTCTAGGGTTACTTCAACCATTCCACATACATATTCAAAGACTAGAAGATATATCAATAGACTTTATTACAGGGTTACTGAAATATAAAGGCAAGTATTACATTTTTGTGGTCATTTATATATACAAATTTTGTAGATTTTTTTTGTAGAGCTCAAAGTACATAAACAACAAGCCAAGTGGCAGAAGTGTCCGTGAAAGAAATTCATAGTCTTCATGGTTTTCCTAAAGTAATATTAACAAGAAACTTTTGGAAATAATTATTTAATATGAGTGGAGAAACACCAGCTGCCATGAGTTCTACATATCAAACACAATCAAATGGTCAAACAAAAATAGTTAACAAATGTTTTTAAGGTTATCTACAATGTTACTCTTTAGAAAAGCAACTTAGTATGCCATAATTAATAATCATTCACTATTCACTTTATCTAATAGGTTTATGTCAGACGATGATGCAGGGGCATTAGGCACTAGCCAAAAATGTAGGAGGTTTTGTCCACATGTTGTGGCTAGGAGGGTTCGAAAAAATTTGAGTTGTAACAGCTAGGTGTCAATACCTCAGCTGACTATATTACCTAGACTAGTTAGAGTTGTAGGAGTCAAACAGTTTCAGTTAGTTGAATTATTATAATTAGACCTTTTGATTTCTAGAACGGTCCTCTCAGAGGAACCGAAGAGCCATATGTTATGTACACAAATTTTAATTCCTCAGATGAATAAAAGTAGAGAGGGAAGAGGAGAGTAGAGAGGGGGTTTCTGCAATAAACCTTTGTGTGTGAACAACTATTTCTAGTTAAATTATTTCCAAGATTAGTTTCCATTGAATTATCTCGAACTGCTAATTGTGAAGAATTGATTAACTGTGAGGCGATTGGGTACTGATAATTCCATTCTTTTATCTTTGAATTCCCTGTGAACTCACCCCAACCGAAGGGGAGGTCTGTGTAGAGAACCGGGGTCGTGAACACTGTTCAAATATAAAAATCCCGCTTAATAAAGAGACAAAATTTTTGTGCTTTAGGAACCTGACCCGAGGATTGGACATGAGTTAACAAAAAAAAGGATAGTGGAACCAAACTTGCACCTGTGGTCAAGCCCTGTACCAAAACCATGAGCAGAATCAAAAAAGTGGGTTGCCCATATCGCACCACATTTGCAGAGTAGGCGGTATTTCCTATTCGCGAGTGATTCCATAGAGAATGTGACACGTGGTGAGGTTACCCCCAAAAAACAACCGTTTAACCTGCGCCATCGCACATTAAAGCCCGACGTTGGAAGCCAAGCGAAATTGCCAAGATTCGTTGATTTGGAGAAGGGCCATCGGATGGTGGTCGCATGTTGAACTTGCTCGGAGGTTAACTAAGGTGTGCGGAGGATCGCCAAGTACGATACGAGTGTTTGATTGGTTATTTATATATATAGGTGGGGCCAGAGTATAATGAAATTGTTTAATTAAATGATTGGCGGATAATTAGCATAAGTCTGGAGCGTGTTTTTTGTAAGGTTGGGTGGTGAAATATAGAACCGAAAGTTCATTACAAGCTATTTATTTAAAATGAAATGTGGAGTATAAATAAAAAGTGTTGAAAGTTAAACATTGGTTATAAGGCTTGGAGATAATATAAAGTCGGGAATATAAATTAAAGTCCAAGCATTGTGGATAGTATTTATTTATCAAATTCTACGAATTTCTACAAATTTGATAAATAAACCCGAAGAAATAATAAGTCAATTAAGACTTAGGCTAGAGGAAAAGAATGGGATAAACCAAGGAAAAATGCTAACAGAGTGATTGTAGACACACCAACTCTCCTTAGGGGTCCAATTTCAGTTTTGTTGTGTCACACGACGATGTCTCTTCTCTGGCATTTACTTGTATTGAAGATCACTATTCTAGGAATAAGGAGTTATTTTCTCCAAAATTAACCCTAGCCAAACATTGACAATGCATTAAGGATATCTTTCTATGCTTCATAAGTACATATGTTCTACTTCTAAATCATTTCTTGGAAGTGGTTGTTTTGCTGGAAATTATTCACCAGTTGGTTTCATACCAAAGTCTTTTTCACATTTTCAGCATCCAATACATGAAAAATATAATGGTTTAAAACAACATAAATATTTGAAATTTTGCAAGAATTGTCTCGCACTCTTTGAATATGAATTTTGAAGTCAAGTGCATGATGTTGTATAGGATCAAGTGTCATTTTGAATACCAAATGTTTCACAAGAAACTTCTCAACATGCTACCCTGCAGTAAGGATTAAATGACAATATTGCATCAACTATTTCCATATTAAAAGTGCACCTCGACCATAAGACTAAACAACTACAAATGTTGTAGATCTAACAAGACCACACAATCAAATGTATTCCACAAGGCCAATACCGTATGAAAAATGAAAAGGAGTTTGCAACCAAAAATACCTTAGGCAACTAATTCAATTAGATACACCAAACCATCAGCAAAAAGGAAAACCAGCCTACTTGGCCCCAATATTTTCAACTGGGTCCTCTAATTCAACTAATAAAAAGGCCAAAACCATAGCATTGAGATACATTTCATTACACTGTCAATAACAATAAAATTTGACTCAGCCATAACCCTTTCCTTTTATTGTTGTGAAAAGCTTTATGCATTAATCTAATGTGGCTAGTCCATAGGCCAAGTAGACCACTGGGTAACAAATATGTTTCCTTTCACCTTGAGTTTTCAAATTATGCCTACCAAATCTAAGACATTTAAGAGGGGGAACTAATACAACGTTAAAAAGAAAACCAGAGCACACATCTACAAATTACCTCCTTAGCCACTGTCACACCATCATTAACTATTTTTGGAGAACCATGCTTGCTCTCCAAGACAACATTTTTCCCTTCGCCCCAAGGGTGACTCCAACAAGATCAACAAGTTTGTTCACACCGCCTGCAAGACAAATTGACAATGCTTTCAGTAAGTGTGCAATTGAATGCTAGACCATATGCCAAAACAACCCTCCATGAAAAATTAAAATAACACATTAAAATTGAATATATGTGGACAAGGAAATATCCACCACAATGAAGTTTCACGTGCAGGTGACCTTCCTTTAAACATAATTTTTTCTCTGACCTACAATTTTTTTGTCATTGAGCCATCCTTGTTGAAGTACAACTCCTTTTCCATCTCTTGTATTAAATACCTTCGCTCTGTTACGTAATCTCAGAGTCCCTCTTCTGCTTAAGCGATTAAAGGAAATGGGTGAAAAAACTGAAAGAGAAGATAGTTGTCTGCCATAATTATCAAACATTGCACCCAACTTCTTCCCCTTTCCATTGTTACCCAATGAGGTAGATGTGGCAATTGTTGTCATACTGCCCAAAGTAGAGGCCATCTTCTCTTATGCTGAATATAGAATTACAAGATCTTCATATTAGTATGAACCTTAAAAAACATGACTCACATTGCTAAAAACCACTTTTAAGTTGTAACAGGCAAACTAAACAACTATCGCAACTTTTGGCAACTTCTGGAGCATTAAGAGAGAAAAAAACCAAAGAGAAATACAACCACAATCCTAATTTTAATGAGACCGGACTATATATTTTCATTAAGATAATAGAAAGAAATCACGACTATATTAAGGCCAGCACAAAACAATCTTTAACCAGTGTCTCTCGTGGCCTTCAGGTTGCCATGCTAGAGGTTGCATATTTTTAATTTAAATTCTTGACCTCTCGTGCCCATCTATGAATGCATCCAATGTGATATCTACATCAAATGCTCCTTTATATCCCCAAAAAAAAATTCCCTACTACAAGAGCACCAGTATTGATGGATCACCCCACACCATCCCACCCACTAGAAACGGTGAAAAAGGAAACCCGAGAAACCTTCTGAAATATATCAAGATGACTATATGGGTGGTTCTTATGAATCAACCAACCATTCATAACATGCTCATCAATCCAAACCATGAGTATTATGTGACGATATTCAAGCAGTCACTGAATCGGATTTCTGAAGCTATGTTAGAGAAACCCTAAACTCTCACTGAAAATAGGTGAAATGTGGCACCACTCAGAGATTGACATGTGCCAATTGGTACAATTGGTAGACAATTGGCATGCTCAAACAACGAGGTGATGCAGGAATGACATGAGGGAGAAAATATCAGAAAAGCCCCAAATCTGGAGAACTAAAGCTCATCACCAACCTGAGATTGACAACTTTACATGATGCAACCTATGAAATCGTAAATGGAGAAATCATAGTAACAATAAAGTAACCTATGTAACAATAAAGTCGGATTCATCCTGGGAGTGGTAATGGGAGAAATCATAGTGAACAACAGGAAACATGCAGAGTTGCTTACAATCAAATAGATGAAAAAACACATACAAAAAACCTAGATAATAATCATGAACAAGCTCAATATTGAATTATGAACTGTAAAGGAACTTACAAAATGTGACATTACGAACCTGGTCAAGCGCACAAGCAAAAATATCCTGGACATGACCCTGGTTGACAAGTTGTATTGCTCATGATGCAAGAGGATTTGTACCTGCACTGCCAAGTCAATTAAAAACCATCATTATCTATATAATAAATACAAGTAATTGATGTAGTATTTTTTACTCTAAGATGCATTCTTATGATAATGTTAGAACATATGTTGAAAATGTCAAAACATACCTGAATAAGCTCTTCTTCGTTTCAAGAACACTGTTGAGTCGTGATAATCTGGAATGCTTCCATGATCTAAAAGAGTGAAGGCAAACTAAGCTGACATATTCTTGTTAATACTGGATCGAGGAGGGTCATTCAAGATTAAATTCATCTAACAAATTATTCCTCGCCAAACAGGCCAACCACGCACAAAAAGCTCATGGCCCCCCCCCCCTCACATCACTCTCAATTCCCCAATACCCAATCTATATTTCATTTTTTACTTTCATGAGCATAAGAAAAAATATTCAATAACTAATATAAAAAAAATTCAACAAAAAGTACGCAAGGAAACATTGAAATTAATGCTTGACATAAAAATAGTATGATAAATGAGTTTTTTATATAACGCAAAAAACGTTCCAAGTATGGTAACGTTTGTCTTATAATAATACAATATTTTACATTATTGAATTTTCTTTTTCTTCTTCCTATTTCTAAAGCTCCTAATTACATCATCAATGTCATCATGCTCTACTCCTGTTTCATGCCTTTCGACCCGCACTGCTGACCTAGTTGCGTAGTCACGATGTCTGGTCTCATCCAGTGACGGGGCATTGCCTACAAAAACAGATAATATTAAATTTTAATTGTCAATTTTTAAATATCATTGAACTACTTCGGTAATATTAATAAAAAAAATTGCAATGAGATTATTTACCTGGTGCACTAGTTGTCGCCACTGACCTAGTTGTGTAGTCACAATGTCTGGTTTCATCCAGTGACGGGGCATCGCCTACAAAAAAAAAAAATATTAAATTTTAATTGTCAGTTTTTAAAAATCATTGAACTAGTCTGGTAATATTAATAAAAAAAATTGCAATGAGATTATTTACCTAGTGCACCAGTTGTCGCCACTGACCTAGTTGCGTAGTCATGATGTCTAGTCTCATCCAGTGACGGGGCATCACCTACAAAAATAGATAATATTAAATTTTAATTGTCAGTTTTTAAATATCATTGAACTAGTTCGGTAATATTAATAAAAAAAATTGCAATGAGACTATTTACCTGGTGCACCAGTTGTCGCCACTGACCTAGTTGCGTAGTCACGATGTCTGGTCTCATCCAGTGATGGGGCATCGCCTACAAAAACAGATAATATTAAATTTTAATTGTCAGTTTTTAAATATCATTGAACTAGTTCGGTAATATTAATAATAAAAAATTGCAATGAGATTATTTACCTGGTGCACCAGTTGTCGCCGTTGGGACTGTTGCCCTGTCTTCCTCTCTGGTGGTAAGATCCTCAAGGGAAACATTCTCTGTCATTTAAACAAAAAATGTTATAAGGACAACCATCAAGGTATAATTAGAAAAATTATAAGTGGAAATTAATGCCACGGCCTCAATCGAGAGAAAGGTTGTCGCCCGTCAGTCCTACCACAAATGACCAAAGGCACGGAGGATCATCTAAGCATCTCCGATCTAAAATCATTGATGCCTCTATCTCAGACAAGTTGGCAGGCTTATTTAAACAAAGTTGTTAGACATTAAATTTATGGATGAAAAAAAACATATTGAAAGGTTAATGTTTTACCTTATCAGGCATTGTGGATCTTGGGACCTGCCCCAAGCTTCTGTGACGTTCAACTACAACTTGATAACCGAAATGGAAAGCGATATTTTTATCTTCTTATGTAGTTTCTGTTCCAAAGTCATCACCCTACATTACATATGATTGTGTATTTTTAATCATATTTGATAGGATTACAAAAATGTTGGAAGGCGATACAATTAATTATAAGATGTTTAGATACTTAATTACAATTCTTGCAGCTAATTTCAAGTAGTCGCCTTGGCCTAGCTTGTGATGGCCCTTTTTCTCAATCCTAACTTTTGTTGCCTTTGAGGTGTCAGGAAACCTAGCATCAACAAAATTGAAGTCAGATATGATGTAGCACACTTTTATTTTAGAGATAGAGAAAATTAAAGCTATTGAATTAAAGTTGTAATTTACCTTGTGAGTCCAGTTGGCATTTTTCCTTCTTTCTTTGCCCTTTTCTCTTTTCCATCATGGATGAGTGCTCTCCACTCACTCTCTGGAACTTTGAGAGGGCGCTCATATCTAGGGTTAAATTGCAATTGCGTCCTATAGGTGTCCCTGGTATATTTCAAATATTTTCCGACTACTCGAGCCACCGTTGTTCTGTCAAATGTGCCGACCCCAAAAAGGGATTCTAGATTATCTAGGAGTCCTTTTTTCAGGTTGGAATTCTCGGAACTCCACCCTATGCATATGGTTAGGCCAAAAATTACCAACGCATGGCTCTCCAGAAACCTGTAGAACTCATTGTTTCCTACACAAAAAAAGAAGAAGATATTATCATTAATTTAAAAATAAAAATCATGATAAATATGTTTTAGATAAAATACATGAAATAGTTAAAATATTAAAATTTACCTAGGAGTTGTACATGCTTTATAGAGACACCTTCATCGTTCACCAACAACGTGCCATTAATGGTCGCTATGGAGCTGACACGTGTAGCTACAGGAAACACAATAATGTAGTTGGCCATATCAGCCTCATCATTGCCAACACGTTCAGCGGTTGGCTGGGTGTCTGCTTGGGCAGGGTGTGTTTCTTGGATGGCACCCAAAGCAGTAGAAGGTGTACGAGAGGGTTGTTGGGAAATCTCTTGCCCTTGTGTCCCACTACCACCAACACCGGGTTCATCAAGTGCCAGAAAACGCTACATACAAAAGAAATTTTTGTTAATTTAGTCAATGTAAAAATTAAAAATAAAACTATCACAATTAATCTCATGCAGAACAAAAAAAATATCCTTTTGACTTTTTATTATTACCTGATATCCTTCTAGCTGGCTCATAAGATGTTTTATCCTCTCTTCGGTTTCAGGTGTTTGAGGAGAATCTATCAAAGTATTAAATTCCGACCTTGCATCTCAAGCCTTTTTTTGCAACAAGAACACTGGAGATAGGGATGAAGAGAGCTCTTCCTCAAAGAGGGAATCATCAGGCGTACCATGGCTAGGTGTCTGCATATTTGAACAAAATTAATATTATTTCAATTATGTAAATAAATAAAATACCTGAAGATAGAGAAATGCTGGCACTTTACATGTTCTTCCATTGGCCTCTTTCCACAATCATCCCATCTCGGGGTTGTTCCTGCACTTCTCTAATCAGTCTGCCACATTGCAATAAAATTATAAATGTAAAAACTTGAAAAAAATATCTAGCTTGAAAACACAAAATGAAAACTGAAATAATTTCTAATAAGACACTAGAAGACAGAGTTAGAGTTTCAAATATGCCTTGCATTGAATTCAGTCCTAGAAACATGTCATTGCACATTAAGGCACCCAAACAAGAGACGAGTTGACAATGAAGACCTTATTGAATATATTGTTGGAGCAACTTCTAGTAAACTTGTTGTGAAGACCTTGAGGATATTTTTGGAGCAAAATTGTTGAAGCTGATGGTATAGCATTGTTGGAGACGATCTTGAAGGGCCTTGAAGTGAAGCTTTTGGAGCAACTATTGAAAAATCCTTAGAGCATTTAAGTAAGGCACTTTCTATCTTCCATCACCTTTTTTCCTTTCAATATCCTTTAAACGATTTTGTTGATATTTAATGTTTGAAATCACGTTATAATTCCTTTATTATATGTGTTTGGGGACTTTCCCTTTGAAATTACCCAAAAATACCCTGGCAATTTTATCTTCAGGATGCATGTCTGACCCTATTGTTCAATATTTTTATTGATATTAGTAAACATAGAGAGTTAGGGGGCTCTTGACTTGGTTTGGTTGGGCCATTAGATCCCTAACATCTACCAGGGAGAACCCCCCTTGAGTTAGAGGAGAGCTAGCCCGAAGTGAAAAGAGGTTGGTGAGGTGACAATGGGGCTATTGAATTACACATGGTATCACACTTTAGCTTTAGGACTTTATCTTGAGAAGTGCGAGATTTTGCTATATCAATTCTCAAATTGTTTACAACACTATTTTTAAGAACTAATAAGAAGTGATGTTGAGGGGGTTTTGGGTATAAGAAACAATACCATTTAAAAACTAGGGTTCTCAGTCCTTGACATTCCTTCACCTGGGCCTAGGGGCACACTAGAATAATTTCACACTAAACCATGCAAACTTAAAAGTAACTTAACAGATCCATAAAGTAATAATAATCATAATTCATAATTCCCTATTGTACGATATGATGCAAATTAT
Source organism: Pinus albicaulis (assembly GCA_034641835.2). Classification (NCBI taxonomy): domain Eukaryota; kingdom Viridiplantae; phylum Streptophyta; class Pinopsida; order Pinales; family Pinaceae; genus Pinus; species Pinus albicaulis. The sequence continues at coordinate 858,675,685 of CM076578.1, forward strand.
TCAAACATGAAGCAATGAAGACATGCAATGTCTGAATTTCAAGATTGATGAACCAATACAAGAAGTTAGAAACTACAACTTGATTCAATACTCTGTGTCCTAACTCCAGGAAGGAATCTAGTTTAGTAATGAAAGAAAGTTGTTATTCTTACAACCTGTCCCAACAAATTCAAAGGATAAGTTTCTTTGAGGTTCTCGTGGTTTGGTTGAAACATCTTCCCTACCTAATACGAGTATTTATTGGATCCTCTCCTTTCTATTCTGGGAAAATACCATACCTATAATGCATTCACTTGCATGTATAAAGGGAAAGGAAAACATGTTTTCATACAACGGTGACAAAGGCATCTTGGGGAAAGGTATCTTCACTTTTATTTATGTTGTTCACCCACACCACTCTCGTGTTTTCACTAATCCTGTTTTGTCATTTTTGGATTCAAATTAAGTTAAGGCCTTAAGTATTTTTTGACCTTTTGGTGTATTTTTCATAAGTGGCATGTATGGATTTTCCATTAATTCTCCACTTTTTCTCTTCATGGGCATGTTTCCCTGGAAATAAAATGCATGATTTAGTCCTATACATTTAACAAGTTGTTGGATCAACTCCATTGGCAATATCATGTTTCCTATTCAATCAAAATTTATCTCAGTTAAGGTAGGTAGGAAGGTTTTCCCTTTGTATTAATAGGGCACTTCTAGCTTGCATTTTTATTATATCGTTCAAATTTAGTGTCGTTTCAATTAGGGCATGAATTTTTGCAAATTTCAAGGTGAGAATGAACAAAGACAAATTTTTGTGATGGATGATTTTATATGACTCCATGGCCAGAGGAAAAGGCACTAATCTACTTCTTCAAATATCTATATCTCTCATTCACCTCATACGGAGATGGTCCCTGATTTTGAGCCAAATGTTGCAGCAAAAATTCCACCCCTTCCATAATTTGATATTCAATGGAAATTTATTAAATTGATGATGGGGCATGATTATGGAAAATTGGCACATACATATGTAATGGAATTCCAATATCATGATATATGTTTGCATATGTTTATGGAGGTGGTGGAGCAAAAAAGAGCTCAAATAGAGCTGAAATTTTTCACATAAAAAGGACTGTGGGCTTGACTAATTGTTCCATTTAAAAAATGATATCTAGAGAGAGAATAAGTCTAGCATGCAAACATGCATTGAAAATCCATCTGAGTTTGCATTGTATTACTTATGATGGATTCAAATTTGGGTTTCAAAATGCCAGGTTATGGCATGATTTTGTCGAGAAACCCTTGGTTGGATTATCATGTTGGTTTAATTTATATTTTAATTTTGTTTTGCAGTCTTTGGGTGATAGTAACTCATAAACTAGGTTACCAATGTGCAACAATCATATTTCAAGAATAAAGTTGTGATTTTTTTATATTATTATTATTATCTATTAGCTACGAGTATTGACACCTAGTGCCTGGAATTTTGACATCTTGATAGCATGGATAGTTTTGAAAATGTTTCTAGTAATGTTAACATAATAAATATCATTACGTGTGTTCAATTTTGTCACCATAATAGACCTGTGATATGGACTCATCACACAAGTTCATATGCTATGTCCCAAAAATTTCTAACTGGTCGAACCTACCTCATAGTGTGGTTATTAAGGACAAGTTGCTTGGTATATAACTCGATAGCATAGACCGCGTTGCAGTTCTAAAAAGAATCCTCAAGTGTCAAAAAAACTTCACAATATGTTCTACTATAAAGCCTTTTGGGATACCTGAAATAATATATGTATCATTGATGACTTTTAAAGTATCACAAGATCCAGAGGGAAAGGAAATCAATGGAAGAGTGATCCACCAATGAGAACCTAGAATTTAGCATCAGATGAGTTAGAGTATAGAAAATTGAAACCCTATCATTTTAATTAGTGATGAAAGACATCACATAGGTAATTATATTTTCATGTAGAATAATCTGTTAATTCAAATTTAAACTACATAATATGAAACACATACCATAAATTTTTCCACGTAAGTCCAAACAACCTATAAAAAGGGAAAACCTTCTTTTTCCATGGGAAATAATTTACCTTTCCTTTTTCAAGATAATATGAATCACAAAAAATATGAACTATACTGTACACATTCTTGGATAATGTGAAAGTGGAAAAGGAATACCCTACACAAGTGATGCACACATGTACATTTGAACACTAATAGATTTTTTTAGTTGAAATGAAATGCTATTTTTCATTTAAATGTAGGGTTTTTAAAGCAGGGAGAAATAATGGCTGCCAAATTAATAAGCGTTTCTTTTGGAAAAATTTAAATCTTGTATTGGGTGATGAAGATAATAGAGGGTATTTAATCTTGATTCTTGAAATCTAGAGAGAACCCTACAGCCTAACGCAATCCAATGGAATTGACCAAAAAAACCCAAATAGAGTCGACCCTACTATAGGAGGAAGGGCCTGCAGTAAGAAATTACCATTTTGCAAGAGATGAGGGCGAATGTTGTTCTGCAAGAGCTGAGGGCGAATGCAGGGCGAATGTTGTTCTACAAGAGCTGAGGCCGAATGTAGGGTGAATGTTGTTCTACAAGAGCTCAGGGTAAATGATGTTCTGTAAGAGCTCAGGGAGAATGTTGAGGGAAAATGCTATTCTGCAAGAGCTGAGGGCGAATGCTGAGGGCGAATGCTGTTCTGCAAGAGCGGAGGGCGAATGAGCGCATGATATCAGACGTTAATGTAGCACACATGTACATTTGAACACTAATAGATTTTTGTAGTTGAAATGCAATGCTTGTTTTCATTTAAATGTAGGGTTTTTAAAGCAGGGAGAAATAATGGCTACCAAATTAATAAGCGTTTCTTTGGGAAAAATTAAATCTTGTATTGGGTGATGAAGATAATAGAGGGTATTGAATCTTGATTCTTGACATCTAGAGAGAACCATACAGCCTAACACAATCCAATAGAATTGACCAAAAAAACCCAAATAGAGTCAACCCTACTATAGGAGGAAGGGCCTGCAGTAAGAACTTACCATTTTGCAAAAGCTTTAGCTAACACGAGGGCGACGAGACAAATGGCTGCTTAAAAGAGCTTTAGCAACGCCTATACAATGTTATTTCAAAGGTGGAGGGTGACGTTACGAACACATGTTAATGTAGCTATTGTGACAGAGCACAAAACACTAAATTTTTTTACACATAAGTTTGTATTTAAGTAGTTTATAAGCTTCGATTTTATGGAAACATATAAGTTTGACTTTACAAGTGACAGCAGTGTTGTTATACCATGGTGAAAGCGTCGCTAATGGAGCGACTGTCACCAGCAATTGTACACTAGATGTTAAATGATTATGACAAAGCGAGCGCCTCAATAGTAATGTGCTTTTAATATACACATAATTATGTATCGCTTTCCAACATTTAATTGCGACTTTATTCATGTCGAGTATTACACACTTTCTAAGGCAACGGTATAGCTATGGAGTTTCAAGTGGGATGGAAAAATTTAAAATTTCCCATATTTCGGCCTAAAAAGCTTTAACCAAGTGTTGAAATTTCTGCCAAATGTAGTAGTGTATGTTGTTCAAATTACATTTTCCAATTAAAATTCAACATGCTTTTAGAATATTTAATCTTATAAATAAATAATTTAAACTGATGAGTTATTTTAATCTTTGTTGAAATGAAAAAAAAGAAACCCTTGAATATTTCATTCCATTGGGTTTATTCAATAAGCTCAAATTATTATGGGCTTCTCTTTTCATTCGAAAATTTTATGAATGTTAACATATAGGACGAAAGTTCTGATTTTATAAAATATATTTGGTTAAAATGTGATACCACTTTATTTATTTCTTTTTATTCTCTATGATAAAATTTAAATTTTGACAATGTTTGTACGTCATTATTGTGGTAAGAATGGGGTAAGATAATAGTATAAGGTGATTATTGGATTGGAAATTTAGTGGAAGCCCAAATCATAATTGAAAAAATTGTAAAAAAAATTATAGCCTAAATTCATTCTTATTTGTGTTTTTACCTATTTTTACGAGGCTTCGATTATACTTCTACTTCTTTCATTTTTTTAATCTCATGTTTTAACCATTTAAACATAAATTATTATATTATATAAATTCCACTTTCTTATATTTTGATACAAATCTAGGATCAAAATAAATTTTGTTTATGTTAATATGTGATTATTTTATATAAGTCACTTACCAAATGAATTATTAATTTAATAGTGTTTACATTGTTTATGTAATTATTTATTTTTGAAAGCCATAAATTAAATAAATAAGTATATGAAATTATTTATTAAAATAAATAATAAAAACTCAAAATAATATATATATAATTATTTATTAAACTAAATAATAAAAACTCAAAATTATATATATATATATATATATATATATATATATATATATATATATAATCTTAACCCTATGCATAAATAAAGATACATTAAATATTGTTGTACATAAAATAGTCCATTCACTTCATCACTTTTTAAATAAGTTGTTTAAGGATACGTGGGAGAGAATCACCAACTATAGCTCACTCATTCATTTACTTTGTAATTATTTTTGAAAAAAAAAAGATGAATCTCTTACTATCAACTATTAGGGAAATCACACCAACCCAAATCATGGTTCAAAAATTCCAAGGCGAGATTGGATATGGATAAACTAATTAAGGGAATTTTTTATTTACTTTCTTAATGTAATTGATTGTTTTTTATTGTTACACAAATTACATATTAGAATTCAAATACAACATATTTTTTATAATATTTGGTTGTATAAATAAATAATTTAAAATTATGAGTGATTTTAATTTTAATGGAAAAAGAGAAACATTTAAAGATTTTATTATATTTGGGATATTCAATAAAGTTTACATATTTTAGGCTTCTAGTTTCATTTCTCAATTTTATGAATGTCAATCTATAAAAGTATAACTTTTAGATTTTATAAAATATATTTTGTTAAAATTCACTACCACCTTATTTGTTTTCATTATGTGTGGATGGAATTTTGAAATGCAATTTATTAATTGTGAAATTTTTTTGGCAATGATTGTATGAAACTATTGCGATAAAATGAGCGCATAAAGTGAATTTTTCATAGGAAATTTTGTAGAGGGAAATCAAAAACCAAAGCCATTCTTGTATTTTTTTACCCATTTTATGGGATTTCTATTATACTCATACTTCTTTCATTTTTTGAGCCTAATGCTTTAAGGGTCTAAAGAAAAATTATTGTATATAAATGATTTCATATATTTTATAATATTAATAAATAATAAATAAAAATAATTGTTTAATTGTTTAATTTATATTTATTATATTTTTTAATTTCACTTTCTTATATTTTGAATAGAATCGAAAATCAAAATATTTTCTTTTTAGGTTAATACTTATATACTTCTATTTCTTTAAGTGATAGTTTTTTTTTTTTTTTAAATCACTCACTTTATAAATGATTTCATATTTTTTACATATATTATTTATTTATGTAATTATTTATTTAAAAATATATATATACTAAAAAATGATTATAAAAAATTATTTATTAAAATAAAACTATAACGACTTAAAATAAATCATTTATAATTTATATATATACCACTCTGTACTATCTTAACACTATGCATAAATAAAAATACACACCCTAACATTGTGCATAAAATATCCCATTCACTTCACCCCTATTTAAATATTTGTACTTTACTATATTGGTGATGACCTTCCACTTAGCATTGCCATGTTTTAGTTATATAAAAGTGATGTCAAAAGGGTAAAAAAAAGGAACTATGTTGTATTTGTGATGAGGTGATTCTAGGATATGAATTTTTTTAACATATTTTATATTTTTTAATAAAAATATTATAAAATTTTCTCATCAATTTTCTTTAGAGTTTTATTGGAAATTAAAAACTATTATTTAAAATTATTAAAGTAATATAATATTATCTAAATTCAATAAAATATTAAAACTTCAATTTAACTATGGTATTTCCATTAATACTTTTCATTTCAAATTACTATGCGTTTATGATAAATAATTTTAAATTTATTAATATTATTATTCATAATATCTTAGAAAATATATTACTAATACTAATACTATTGATAGTATTATTAATAAAAGTTATAATAGGGATGATGTCATATTAATAAAATTGATACATTATTGTTACTTTTAATACTATTAATTTCTTTAATGATATTTGTATACTAATTTAATATAGCAGTCTTACAATATATATAGAAATTGTTTATTATATTATAATTTCTTCACAAAATTTACTAGCCAGATTAATAATTTTATTTTTTTACTATTGTTATTTACATTTAGATAATAACATTAATATTTAATAAAAAAATGGAATTACTCACAATAACGTTATTAATAGTATATAAGCAATACCATTAATAATAACTGAAACAATAATATAAATCATATTATTGTTATGATATAATTATTATAATTTATAAAAGTAATATTAGTTTAAATAATAGTAAAAATACAATAATATTAATAATATATAACATTAATATTACATAAATAGAACATTAATATTAATAATATATAGATATAATATTGATATTAATATTAATATTAATAATATATAAATACAACATTAATATTTATCATTATTATGTAAACGTTATAGATAATATTTTAATCAATTTAAATATTAATTAATATATGAATTAAAATATTAATTTATTATTAATATTAATAATATTTATAATGTTGATCATGTTACATTAATAAAATGAATATATTGTCAATAATTTTAATAGTATTAATTACCTCAATATAGTAATATTTTAAATATAGTAATATTTTATATATGAAGAAAATCATTTATTATATTATAATTTTTTCACTAATGTTACTATGAAGATTAATGTCTTCAATCTTAAAATTATTGTTAATAACATTAGTATTTAATAAAAATAATAATATTAATGGTAGTATTAATATTATTAATAATATATATGTAATGACATTATTATTAAAAAAAATATTGCTGTTATAGGACTATTATACTTTATAATATTAATATTAATAATAATTATTTTTTTTTTTGACTTTAACGGTTAAGTTGTATTGATAGGCGGCAAAACAGCTGCCGCGCACTTGGAAGTTACATCACTGTTTGACCAACAATTCCTTGTTACACAGAAAGGAATTTCTCACTTTGAAGCAGAGGGAGGAGTCGCCATTGAGGTCGGATCCCGGAGGCAGGAGCTGCTTTGATGTTTGCGGAGATGACTGGAAGCCCTTTGGAGGGAATGGGCCGTTAAATCCAAGATTGGAGATGCTTTGAAACTTCAGGGAATGACAGGACCACCATTTGCTGTCTGAGGTTCATCCCATATACCGGAAAGGAAATGCTCTGTTCCTTGAGCAGCTCTGAACATACGATTGGGAACAACGCCTTCTCTTCGTTCTTCCACCATGGACAAAGGCGAAACAACTAACTTCTGGGTGAACCAGAAATGCCAGCAGCGAAAGAAATCATCGATGGTCCAGCACCGCTGATTGGAGGTGAGGTTTTGAGTTAGCAAATAGTAGAACTTTCAATCCACTAACCCAGATGAAATGCCTTGACACTGGTCTGGAATCCAAAGCTTATATTACTGCAGAAGATTATAATGAGGACCAGTGCCCTCACGCACAGTCCAAGAAGCCTCCAACCGACCTATGGCCAACATAGGTAGAATCCATTTCGGATTACAGGTTGGAAAGCCAAAGAGCTACAACAATGCCCTCTGAGCTCATACCATAATCAACATCATCTATAGTGCAGACAAAGAATGAATCCTTCATGCAGATAGAACAAACCTGGAACTCATTGGCTACATATCTTCAGACACTCACTCCCTGCCAACTGCATCAAATGAACAAATGGGGACTGAGCTTCCAAAGCAACAAATGGGGACTGAGCTTCCAGAGCAACAGATGGGGACTGAGCTTCCAGATCATCTAATCATTTCTGTATAGATTGCCATCCAATGGGTCGAGGTGCTAAAGGAGGGCAGAATGTGACAGGAACAGTCAGTTGAAGAGAGGAAAACCTGAGAAAATCCTGTGGCATAAGTCCATTTTTACAAGAACAGGTGCAATCCCCCAGGTCATAAGAGTGAACAGATTTGCTTTAAGAGAAGGACTTAAGAAGATTATGGAATGATGCAAAGAGACTCTTCAGAATTCACTGACAGAGTTCTTTGGCTACTGGCTGAGCCAAGGTTGGCTTCCAGATCAGCGTATGAATTCAGATGTCTCAAAATATGATAACAGGAAATTTTCCGAAACTTGGTCATAATGGATCTAATTTTCTTGAGAATGAGGACCAAGTGGATCTGCGAAGGGTTCGAAAGGGAGTTCAACGCTTGGATGATAAGTCTGGAGTCACCGAAGACCGTCAAAGTGTGGATATTTCGGTTTAGAGCCAGAGAGAGCCCCTGCCATAGAGCCAGAGCTTCAGCTCTGTTATTTGATTCGATACCCAGACCCCAATGAACCCTGAGCAAAGTAGATCCATCAGGATTCAGAAGAACACTGCCCGCACCTGCAGCCCCAGGGTTGCCTTTAGAGGCCCCGTCGAAAAAGAGACAGTGGTCATCCAAAGCAGATCGCCACTTTAAAAACTCCTGCTCTTCTAGGCGAATTTCCCAATGAGAATGGGAAGTGGCCAGGGAAATAGGATTGAATTGGTAATTTGGAACTATATCTTTCAGCCAGATCTCCTCCTCACTGTCCAGAATCGCTTCATTCCTTAAGGCCGGCTTAGCATCCAAAGTTTCTCCCAAGAGTGCTTTAATTTTGGAGATAATGTTGTTTGTAGTGCAGCTTTCACCCCTGAACAATCTGTTGTTCCTTTCCAACCATAACTTCCAGCAGGTGTATTTAGGGATCCACATCCAAGCAGTCTTAAGAAGGTTTTTTTTATTGAGGCAGAACGAAGATAACTTGGCCCATTCATGAAGTAGACTTGGAATATTTCTTGGCAGCTCCACCTTGTCAGCCCTTGACCTCAGAACCCCCTTCCAAACAGCTTCAGCAAAGGGACACAGCAACATCAGGTGATTAGCTGTTTCTTCCTCTGATATACACAACGGGCATCTGGAAGGCCCTTCCATTCCTCGTTTTCTCAAATTATCTCTGGTAAGAATACTGTTGTGAGCTAACATCCAGCAGAAGAAGTCTACTTTTGGGAGCGAAGGGAAGGCCCAAATAAAATTCCATTGCGTTGGGTCAGGGGGAACATTAGGAATCGCAATCAGACTTTTATAACCTTCAGAAATCGAGAATGAGCCAGAATGGGAACCCCACCCTCTTTTGTCCTTAGCTGTTGCTGACATGGGAGATTTTCCTTGGAGTTTGTCTAATAGTGACGAAGCTTCAATTTGCAATCGAATTGGAACCTCTCCCAGGTTCCAACTGTCCCACCTTCTACCAGAATCCTCCGTCCAGGTGGATATGTCCCACAGGGTTTCCATATTATTGGATTGAAGCCAAGATTTAATATTTGTTAGGCCTTCTATTTGGTTCAATGGCTGATCTCCTAGGATCTGGTCTTCCCATATTCTGATTTTTTTCCCATTACCTGGGATCCAATAGAGATTAGAACTGAAATGCTCCAGAGCAGAGAGACAAAGCTTGAAAACTGGGGAACCTTTGGTGGTTTTTGGCGGATGATCCAAACATCTCAACCTCTGGCCTTGAAAATACTTCTTCCACAGGACTTTCTTACTCCAGCTGACTTTCCCAGCTACAATATTCCACAGTATTTTGGAGCCTAGTGCTAGATTTTGAGCAGCCAGATCTCTCAGTTGCAGACCTCCTTCCAGGGTTGGCCTCTTAATGGTGTTCCAATTGACTAAATGGAGTCTTCTTTCATTATTTTTCCCCCCTTCCCAAAGGAATCTCCTCAGAATACCATCCATTTTACTGAGGAAGGTTTTGGGAGCTAGAAGAATGGAGTGCTGAAAAAGGGGCATACTTATTAGAACAGATTTCATAAGAATTATTTTCCCAGCAGGGTTCAGCCAGGATGCTCCCCAAACTTGTATTCTGAGCTTAAGCTTGTCTAAGAGGGGCATCCAGTGGACTACTTTAGGTATGGATTTGAAGATTGGAATCCCAAGATATTTGAAGGACTCCCAGGTCTGACAAACTTTCATCTCAAGTAGCCTGGCGATATCAGCCAGATCTTTGACCGAACAGTTCCAGCCATAGATTGTGCTTTTTAGATAGTTTATCTTGCTGCCAGAGGCCTCTTTATATATGTCCAATTCCCTCTTAAAAGATCTGGCCGAGTTAATGCTTGCTCCTCCGAGGGGCAGAGTATCATCGGCAAACTGTGCATGATTTATGTCTTTAACATTGTGCACCATTCTGAGGCCTGGCAGAGTTTGGACATGATGACAAAAGTCTAGCTGGAAACTAAGCACTGAGGCTTGAATAGCATAGAGGAGAGGGGACAGCGGACAACCTTGTCTTAATCCTCTAGAAGCATTAAAAAAACCAGTAGATCGGCCATTAACCAGCGGAGCAATCCAAGGAGAGGCAATGCAGGCTTTCACCCAATTTATGAAGATTGTTGAGAAGCCCATTTTCTTCATAACAGTGAACAGGAAGTCATGCCTCACCCTGTCAAAGGCATTTGCCAGATCGAGTTTTATCACCATTCCTTTCTCTTTTCTTTGGCAACTTGAGTGAACTGCCTCTTGAACCAGCACTATATTATCCAGAATCTTTCTCCCTTTAATGAAGCCTCCTTGATTCTCCGGGATGATGTCCGGCAGAATATTCTTGAGTCGGATGGATATGATTTTGGTAATCAGTTTGTAGCTAGTATTACACAGCGAAATGGGACGGAATCTGCTAAAATCTGAAGCTCCTTTCTCTTTCGGAAGCAAAGCAAGGAAGGCTGAATTGGTACTGCCTCCTATCTTAGAACAAGACTGGGACTTCCTAACCATTCTCAGAAGGTCTTTATTGATAGTTGACCAACAAGACTGAAGGAACCTAACAGTGAATCCATCAGGCCCTGGTGCCTTATCCGGCTCCATGCTATCCAATGCTTTCTTGAGCTCCTCCATGCAGATTGGTTCAGTCAGCATAGAGTTGACAGAATCTTGAACACAGCGGGGGATTAGATTAATCGGATAGGCATGGGGTTCTATAGGAGGATCAGAGGGCGCTGAATAGAGCTCTTTGAAAAAAGTGAAGGCAGCTCTCTTGATGCCTTCAAAATCTTTAACCACAGCATCTTGGGAGCGGATTTCTGAAACATTTTTGAATTTCTTGCGAGCTTCGGCATGCTTATGGAAGAAACTGTTATTTTTGTCGCCGGCCTGTAACCATAAGTTTCTGGATTTTTGTCTCCAATACTCCTCTTCGTCCCTACTAGCTTTATGGAGGGCTTTTTGCAACTCAACTTCTTTTTGGAGCAGACTTTGGGTAACAGCAGAATCCTCCATTGATGATTGGAGGACAGCAAGATTTTCTAAAGACTCTTTTCTCTTGGTAGCTGGTGTTTTCACAGATTTAGCCCACTCCTTGAGTCTTCTCTTAAGAGCCCGCAACTTTTCTTCCCACACAAAGAAAGGGGATCCCTGTACATGCCGGTTCCAGACTTCAGAAACCACATCTTGGAAACCTTCTTGCTGAATCCATAACGGGCTAAATCTAAAGGGTATGGGGCCAAGAGAACCATCCATGGAGAGCTCAAGACTTATGGGTTTATGATCGGAAGTGCAGTTAGGAAGGATTTTGGAAGAGGCCATTAAACCACTAGTAAGGAAGGAGGTTTGGACGAGGAATCTGTCCAAACGAGCAGCAATGTGGTGGGGACCTAACCTTTTGTTAGACCAAGTGAATTTCCCTGCTGAAGGCTTGATATCCTCCAGGTCCCAGCCAATCATTATATCTTCTACCCATTCTCTAGCTGGGTCCCTTACAGGGGAACCCCCTTTTTTCTCTTCAGCGGCTAGAGTAACGTTCAGATCCCCTGCAATAATAATGTTTTCTGGATTGTGCAGTAAAAGAAAGGACTGGAGTGAATCCCAGCAAATTTTTTTCTCCGCTGGAGAGACCGGAGCATAAAGGTTGAACATACTTACTTGTTGACCAGAGTCTTTATGGTGGAGTTGAGTGAAAATCCAGTGATGGCAACTATCTTCGTGAGTCAAGTCATATTTGGAGCTGTCCCAGAAGGAGGCAATCCCACCAGAGGCGCCTCTAGCACTGACAGCTCTACCGGGGCCTTTGCGCCAGAATATTTTGCTGGATTGGAGGAGAAGGGTGTCCTCCAACTTTGTCTCCTAGATGAGAAGGATTTCAGGTGCATGCAGCCTCACAATGTCTTTCAGGGCATCTTCTTTCAACCTGCTACCTAATCCTCTGCAATTCCAGGAGACGTACTTCATTATTTACTGGAGTGGGAAGGAGAGGCTCCTTTTGGAGCCCTGTTGTGCTTGCGCCCGGATCTGGTGTTCATCATTCCTTTGAGAGTTTTCTGGGAGCCTTGAAGGACATCCAGATAAGTTTTCTCCTCTCTCTGTTTCTTCTTGGATTTCCGGCCCCTGGTCGATTTGATAGGAGTAATTTGAGAGTTGTCTGATTCGGAGTCTTTTTCTTCTGATTCTTCCCCTGAGTCAGAGGCAAGACTAATGTGCTCGTCATTGCCTGTGTTTCCCCCTTGAACAGCCTCTGTTAGGGGGGCAGATTTTTCTTCTTCGGTTTCTTTCGCTTTCTTCGGCTGATCGTCAGTTTCTTCTTGGTTCTCTGATGCATCCACCTTATCACCTGAAGCGGGGCCATCATTTGAAACTGGAATGGTCATGGAATTGGTATGGGGATTCCCCATTGGTCCTGGTTTCTTCTGCTCATTGGGCTTTGAGACTACCTTGCCCTTTTTTATTTCTTTCCATCCTTCTTCTTCCCCTTTGTCCCCTGATGGGGCTTTGGGGCAGTTTCGTTGAAAGTGACCGTGCTCATGGCAGATTCTGCACTTAAAGGGCAGTTGCTCGTAGTCCAGCTTCTGGAAGTGGTGCCAATCTCCAACTGTGAGTTTGATGGCTTCCGACAGACCAGCTTCCAGGTCAACTTCCACGCAGATTCTGGCGCAGGTGTACTGGCCCTTGTTATCAGCTTTGTCGATGAATCTGCCCAGACCGTTTCCAATCTTTTGCAGGGATTGGTAGCTCCAGCAGTGTATTGGAAGATTGGGAAGCCGAACCCATACAGGAACTTCCTTTGGGACGTCGACTGAGGGGTCGAAGTCGGGGGTCCATTTATTCAGAAAGAGACCTTGATTTCCCATGAAATAAGGACCGTTTCTGAACACCAGATCTCGGTCTTCCTTGGTAGTGAATTCAAAAATGAAAAAACCTCTGCCGACAGCGTAGCAGATCACGTTGTTGGGCAATAGAGGCCTCCAGTTTCGTTGAACCCATTCATCAGTCGATTTTGTTGTTGGCCAACGACCCATAAATTGCCCCACAAGACCTCTGTCAGCCAATGCAAGGGCGATTTTAATCGGTTGATCTTCCGGCAAAGCTATCTCTGGAATTTCTTCCAGCTTTTTGATGAACTTCGGGATTTCAGGATGAGACCGTTTTTTTCCCTTCTGCGACAACAGACCACGAAAGGCCTCAGCGGATGATGTTGGAGGGGTGGGAGAGGGCTCCACACCCCCTGGCGCACCCATGGTGGCGGGGCAGACCACGCAGCTCACGTAGACCTAAACGGAAGCTCGCAGAGGAGCAGAGCGCGCGCAGCGATTACTTAATAATAATTATTAACATTACTATAATATATTATTAAAAAAAAAAAAAAAAAAAAATATGTAAGCTAGGCTAAGTTATATTAGATAAAAAAGAAAACTTGATATACGTGTTGGGCTCAGATGGTAAGCAGTGCTTAACCAATCCTAGCCTTAGAAGGTTTCAAAATAGCATAGGTTTGGGGCTGAATCCAGGGAGGAAACCAACCCCTTAATAGCATCAGAAACTCATTATTTACAAACTGTTTTGTGACACATATAAAAGCAAAAGATCTGTACTATGTGTTGAAATAACAGAAAACAAAAAAGAACTGATAAATCGCACAGTCATGGTGTTCCTTCACCATCCTCTGTAGTAGGTTCCTCCTCCTCGATACAACATCCATACACCTGTGCAATGGCCTCCTTCTTAGTAGAAGGAACACGTGGGGGTTTAGGAGTGGTTGTGCGGATGATAGGAACGACTCGATACTCAGCATCTAGAACTCTCATCCAAACACCCTCTGAATCCATGATCCACACGTCTGTATCCTCGTTCGTAGGTTCTTGAACTGGGAGAGGCTGGGTTTTTTTAGGAATAGGCGACTTAGAGTGCGTAATGGTGGACTTCCTAGGGCCTCTTTTGCTCCTCTAATTCTCCAGATCCAAGGTGCTCTCATCCTGGGTGTGCTCAGACCGTTGAGGTACTTCTCTATCATGGCTACCAGAAGAAAATCCCTCAATGGATTCCAAATGGTGGTCCTAACCGCGATGATAGCGACCCGATAAGACACCTCTTTGTCTACACCTAAGATACTTTTGACGTTGTCATGGAACCATGGGGGGGTCAACAAGAAGAGGGAGGGAGACCAGGCTTAAGGCAGTGAAGTGTGCAATAGGAGAACACGTAGTAGAGAATCACAGTGAGGCGGTGTGCAACATAGGGTTACGCATCTGGGGCACGCAACAAAGGTTCCTGCCTCAGAAAGCGCACAGCGGGATGGAGAAAAATAAAAGGGTAATTCCATAGGGAGGGGCACATCAAGGGGGGACATCTAAAGGGGTGCGAAGCCAAGAGGGAATTAGTGAGAGAAGCACACCGCATGCTAGCACAGGTAAGGGGATGCGCAACAGGGAGAGCACATAGCAGGTGGAATGCGTAGGGAAATTGAAGCAGCAACAGGATGACTAGGGAAGAGATAAAGAATGATCTCGAGGATTAATAGAGAAATGAAGGAATGAAAGAATGAGGAGTAATAAGACCTATTGAAGACCTCTGGCATAAGCTTAGATGTTGTGCGATTTTGTGGCATGTTCGCATATTCGAGTTGGGACAGTGCACTAGAGATTGCATGTGATTCAGTGTTTGGCTGAAGATCAAGTGCATCAAGTGAATGATTGTTGATATGAGGTTCCACATCAGGTTAAAGCTATATGTGCACGACATCGTCAACCTCAACATGGGACGAACTAGCTTCGCACGGTCGAGGAATGTTACCTGCATCTAGGATATTATTAAGATTATTATAATTCTTATATATGATTAATAACAGATTAATATAACATTAATAACAAATTAATAGTATATTTATCTACATATTTACAATTTATTAACTCTAAATTAATCTATACATTAACAACTCTTAACTATGGCTAATTATTGTTGAAATAGTCAACTATAGTCAAGATGAGCATCATAGTTAATGATACTCATCATGAATACAATGGTGAACAATAAATATTATGTGCATCATGGTCTATCCATAAGTAACCTTTAATGAACCATCCTAAACTATATTGAACCATAGTGGATGGTCATGGTTTAACATGGAGGACTATAACAAGTGGGTAGAGTTAAATATATTCAAACGATGGTTTTCCATTAACAACCACCATTGAAATGGTGAATATAGTCATGTAATCGTCAACTATAGACTAACCGTACTAAAAATATGCTCAATATTATTCAAACCATATTAAAACCATGGTTCGCTATAGTCAATCATTTTCAACTATAGTTGGATAGTAAAATGATGGTCAATCATAGTCAAACAATGTCAAAATATGTTCAACAATACTCAAACCATGTTTCTCTATGTTTTTCTATGTTTTATAATCATCATTTTTCAAACATAGAAAACCTTACTCAGCCATAGCCAACCATATTTAAACAAATTTTAAACATATTCAAAATGTAGTTGGTGATGTTGTTGTGAAACTAACTCCAAAAAGAGAAGAAAAGAGATATCAACGCCTTAGAAATAAGCCACTTAGACGGGGAAACCTCCAATACATTACATGAATGAACAATTATTCGATGATACAAATGACAAAGCCTCCTTTCTATATATAGGAGTCCATGGGGCCACAATGCAATCCTAGCCGACCTAACAATAATAATGTAACGGCAGAATAATAAAAATATGGGGGTTACAGGGGTACAAAAATAACAATAAGGGGGGATACACTAACATAACAAGGGACTACACTATTAATATAGGGACTTAACATGCCCCTCTCCTTCAAACAAGTGTTGTCCTCAACGCTTGATTATTTCTTGATGCTTTTGTATAGAATTGTCATCCTCCCATGTGGAATCTTCTACAGGAAAGTTATTCCACTTGCTGAGAGACTCTGAAATTGATCATACTTGTTGAGTTCATGTTTTTGTGACGACATCCAAACTTATTTCGATGTGATGTTGATCTTCCTGTTGTTTCATTAGATTTTGCACCAAATTTAGGTTATCCTTTGAGAGTTGGAGAACTTGTTGTTGATGCTCAATGTGATCTTCCACTAATTTATCATCCATATTATCTATTATTTGATCCTTTAAACCATCCAACTTAGCCTCCATTTCTGCTTTTAAACCATCTATGTCATCTTCAGTTGCTCTTCGTAAGATCAAAATTTGTTGCACTTGGTACCGTAATTTTGATATCTCATACTGCAATTCTTCCTCTTCATGTGTCATAATATAGATTTTTGAGGGCTTAATGGGTATGGAATTATTTTTTGGAGGCATTACAGAACCCAATACTAATAAAAATTCTAAAATATTCACTTGGAATCACTTCAAACTACTTTTTCAAACAAACGTTATGCAATTTTAAAAACCAAATACACACCTTTTTCTTGCTTTTGAGGAGCTCGATATTGAAATTGAATTATCTCTATAATTGCAGATCCTCAATATCTGAAATTTAGCTGTGATGTAGCACCATGAAGCTTCTTTCAAATGCCATAGGTCTGATCTGATTTGGATTCTTCAAGGCAAAGTTATGTTCAATCTCCCACAATGACCCAATTTTGGACTGGTTCAGTAGAGCGAACTTGTATGATTTGCCACGTGTCACTGTTTTCCTCCTTTACATCTTAAATGGATAGAACGAAAACTACGATCCGTGTACTTGCGGCCACTTTTTACATCATTCCAATCCGATGCATAGAGAGAGAGCTATGAATATTTTCCCACGATCACCTCTTTGAGATGAAATTCAGAATCCTCAAAAATCCCTAACTTCCACAAATCATATCTCCGAAAATATTGTGAAAAAATATCTGAAATTTTGCGAAAATGTTCCTTAGGATTGCAGCTTCGCACTCTAAAAATTTCAAATTCTAAACATTCGTAGAAGGAAAGTTATTAGGAAAATACCACGATGACCTGTTTAGGTTAAATTTAGGAGCCTGCAAAATGACCTAACTTGCACAGATCATATCTCTGAAAATATTGCAAACAAAGATCTAAAATTTTGCGACAATATTCCTCCAGATTTTGGCTTCGCACTCTAAAAATTTCAGATTCTGAACCTTCATAGAAAAAATGTTATAGTGAAAATTCCATGATGACCTGTTTGGAGCAGTGAAACCCTAGAATCTCAAAGCTCTGATACCAAATGTTTTGAAACCAACTCCAAATAGAGAAGAAAAGAGATATCAAAGCCTTAGAAATAAGCCACTTCGAGGGGGAAACCTCCAATAAATTACATGAATGAACAATTCGTCGATGATACAAATGACAAAACCTCCTTTCTATATATAGGAGTCCATGGGGCCACAATGTAATCCTATCTGACCTAACAATAATAACGTAAGGGAAGAATAATAAAAATATGTGCGTTACAGGGGTACAAAAATAACAATAAGGGGGGATACACTAACATAATAAGGGACTACACTATCAATATAGGGACTTAACAGATGTTTAACAATAGTCAAACATGGTCAAGAATATCCTAATGTGGTCACCCAACATCTATTGTGATCACCATGGTTGACTATGGTTAAGTTTGATTAATGATAGTTAACTATGGTCACCATGGTCAACCATTTCAAGCCATGTTTATTTTAGGGTTTATAATATGTATCCTAGGATTTACATACCTTAGGTTTATAAAATTAATCCCTTGGGTTTAATAACATTCCCTTGGGTTTATAGAATATTTGGGTTTTAGAATTAATCCCTTGGGTTTATTTTCCATTTTGATTTATAATATTATTCCCTTGGGTTTATTATTAGTTAAAACATGTTTAATTAGCAAAAACAACCATCAAAATGGTAACGATAGTTAAATTATGGTCAGTTATAAATAAACCATAGTCAAAATATGTTGAATCATATTAAAACCATATTGAAATGATGGTTAGCTAAAAAAAATCATACTATGGTTGAACATAGTCAAATCGCGGTCAAACAATGGTCAATCATATTCAAACTATCTTCAACCATAGTCATTGGTTGTCAAACCATGTTTAATAATAGTCAAGTATTATCAAACCTTGTTAAACCATAACCAAACCATGTCTAACTATGTTGGACAACCGATACTCTTGAAATTTTCTCAAGTATAATTGAATATTATTATTGATTAACGTTAATAGTTGAACAGAGTCAACCAGATTCAATGAACATAGCCAAACCTTGATAAACAATCATTAAATAGTTGACATTGATGAAACTTAGTCAACTCTATGTTGACCATATTTAGCAATAGTCAATGTGATGACATAGTTAAACATATTCAACCTTTCAAAGGTCAACATGAAAAAAAATACTCAACCATGTTCAGCTCTAGTCAAAAAATCATTAACTATAGTGAAATAATAGTTAGTGATGTTTAAAAATAGTCACACACTGTCAAAAATAGTTCAATCATCATCAACTATCATCAACTGTGATTATTGTGTTTTACTATGACTAACCATATTTATATATGGTTACCATGGTCAACCATTATTAACCATAGTTGATTGTATTTAGCATGGTTGATCTTGATTAACCATGGTTAGTCATGTTCAACCATAGGCATCTTAGGTTAACCATGGTCAATCATAGTGATATTTGATTAACCATAGTCACCATAATTAATGTTTAAAAATTGTGGTCAACCCATAGTCAACGATAATAATAAAAACATTTATTTTAGGGTTTATATACCTTAGGTTTATAATAATAATGTTTTGGGTTTATAAAATGTTGGTGTTTTAGAAGTAATCCCTTGGGTTTATTATTCGCTTTCGCTTATAATATCAATACCATGGATTTTTTAATCTAAGGATTAATATTCCTAGGGTATAATATTATTCAAAGGGTTTATAATATTAATCCCTTGGTTTTAATATAAATCCCTTTGGTTTATGATCATGGTCAATGATGGTGAAGCATGGTGCAATTTGAAAATCAGCGATGGTATACCATGGTCCAACATGGTCCAGTGTGGCATTATGACAAAGATTTTCGCAATATGAAAATCAAACATGATAAAGAATGATCAAACATGTTTATTTTAGGGTTTATATACTTTGGGTTTATAATATTGATCCATAAGGGTTAATATTGTTCCCTAGGTATTATATTCCCTTGGGTTCTTAGTATTACTCCCTTTGGTTTATTATTCGGTTTGGTTTATAATATGAATCCCTTGGATGAATTAATATAACGGCTCTTATTCTTAGGTTTAATATTAATCACAGGTTTTATAATATTAATCCTTGTGTCTATTCTAAATCCCCTTGGTTTATAATTGTGTTCAACCATGGTCCAATGTCACATTTTGATAACAATTTTCTGAATATGAAAATCAACCATGGTCCAACGTTGAATTGTGACAAATATTATCCACATATGAAAATAAATCAAGGCCAAACAAGGCCAACCATGGTGCAACGTCACATTGTGACAAAGATTGTCTCAATATGAAAATCCACCATGGTAAACCATGATAATTCTAGATTTTATAATAGTTATCTTAGTCATGGTTAATCATGTTCAATCATAGGCATCCTAGGTCAACCATGCTCAATCATATTCATATTTGGTCATCCATAGTCACCATAATCAATGTTTAAAAACCTTGGTGCCCCCATAGTCAGCAATAGTCAACCATACTCAAAAATGGTTATTTTACGGTTTATATATATTATGTTTATAATATTAATCCCTTGGTTTTATAAAATGTCAGGGTTTTAGAATAAATGCAGTGGGTTGATAATATCAATTCATTTCGTTTATTATTAATCAAACCATGATTAACTATCAACAACGACCATTACAATGGTAATGATATTTAAATCATGGTAAAATATAAACAAACCATATTCAAAATATTGTCAATCATATTAAAGCCATATTCAAATTATGGTTAGCTACAATCAATCATACTATTGTTTAACATAGTCAAACCATGGCCAAACGATGGTCAATCATAGTCAAACTATCTTCAACTATAGTTAGTTATTATAAAACCATGTTCAACCATAGCCAAACCTTGTCTCACTATGTTTAAGAGTTGATTGATGTAGGGGCATCTTAGAAAACTTAAACTAATCCAAAACTGTGGAGAGAAAATGCAGACAGGCATTGTAAAACAGGACAATTTTTTTTAAAACATAATTAGTTTTCTGTAACTGATTGAGTGTAACTGATCTAACATGTGTGTGAGTAGAAGATTAAGAGTTTGTTGAGACAGTTTGGGAGATATTTTATGGATCTTAACTTATTCATGCCTTGTAAAATTCTATATAAAAGAGAGTCTATGTGCGTGAGATAGATAGTGTGGGCGAAAGAGATGTAGAAGCTTGAAGAATTCAGATTAAGGCTGAAATGCCTTAGATTGTAATCCAGTTTTGTATATATAATAGAATTATGGTTGTGTGGATTTTTGTGTTCAAATATGTTTGTTTATAATTTAGCTTTACAAGTTAAATGTCGCGTTGAATCCATTATCATTATAGTAGATGCAGATTATGGTGGATTAAATGTATTTGAGTCCTGTGTAAACCAAAGTGTGAATTGAATGAACTCTGTTTTTATTTTGAGTTAAGACCAGAATGATATTTGATCCGTGGTTGTTAGTTAGAAGCAGCGGGGGAAGGCTTTCGATTTCTTTTAAAATTTTTGAGTTATATAATTCTATTGAATGCAATTGAATGTCTTAAGGTTGAATGAAATTGACAGTTGAACACAATTGAAAAGGTTCGGTTTCCTTTGGTTCGATGGAACTTCACGAGTTCTATTAAATGTAAGGTCGATCAGCATTAAGGCTGAAGAATCGAACTCCAAACAAGTTCTAAACCAAAACAGAAGTCAGGTGAATCCATATTAGATGAAGTCAAAATGAAATAAGTGTCGTTAAGTGGTTTTGGGGCAAGCCCACTGGTCTTGCACGACCTTTGAACCAGAAGCGGTTAAGTTTTAGTTATTAGATGCTGATGGAATGTGATAGCCATTCGGTTTCGATCCATGGAGATCTAATGATTGCGGTGAATTGCAGAAGATACTTGAATTTCCATTTTCCTTCTTTATAACCTTGGAATGCCAATTGAAGGAATTTCCTTCGGTGAACAATATTCGTGACCGTGGATAGAATGTGTGTAGAGAGGGTTGAATCTATTCACAGACTTGAATTGAAGGCAGAAGCGATGGTGTAGTGATGGCGCAGAGGAAACAAACAATAGGTTTGTTAAAGCGCAGAGGAGTTTGAAGAGATTAGAGCCGAGATTTACATCGAGGCTGAGTAGAGCGAAGGAACCTTGAGTGAAGACGCAATGGAAGCGTGGTGGGCCCATAACCCACAGGTCCCAAGATCGAGTTTTGGAGTGATGAATCTTCAAATTTTGACACATATTTTGAAGTTGCAGGTTCATATGATTAAATGAAAGGTGAATTTTCCCTATTGTGGGTCCACTCTTTCATCGTTGACACTCGTCAAATTTTCTCAAATATGTTTGCATTTTATTATTGATTAAAATTAATAGTAGAACAAATTCAACCACATTAGACAAACATATTCAAACCTTGATCGACAATGATTAAGTAGTTGACCTTGATCAAACTTAGTAAACTCTATGTTGACCATATTTGGAAATAGTGAACGTGATGTCATAGTCAAACGTAGACAACATTTCAAAGGTCAACATGAAAAACCATAGTCAACCATGTTCAATTATAGTAAAACAATCATTAACCATAGTGAAAAAATAGTTAGCGATGCTTAACACTAGTCACACACTATCGACCACATTGTAATGATTGTCAACTATTATCAAGTGTTGTCATTATAGTTTACTATGATTGGTCATACTTATCTATCATTACCATGGTCAACCATTTTCAACCATAGTTGATTGTATTTATCATCATTGATATTTGTCTATCATGGTCAGTCATGTTCATCCATATGCATCCAAGGTTAGCCATGGTCAACCATAGTCACCATAATCAATCTTTAAAAAATGTGGTCAACCCATAGGCAACCATACTCAACCATGTTTATTTTGTGGTTTATAATATTTATTTTATGGACTATATACCATAGTTTTATAATATTAATCTCTTGGGTTTATAAAATGTTGGGTTTTTAGAACTAATACTTTGGTTTTATTATTCCCTTGGGCTTATAATCTTAGTCCCTTGGGTTTATTAATCTAATGGTTTGAATTCCTAGGGTAAAATATTAATCATAGGGTTTACAATATTAATACTAGGGTGTAATATTATTCATAGTTTATAATATTAATATTATTCGTACGCTTTATATGGTCCAACGTCACACCGTGAAAAATATTATCTCAATATGAAAGTCAAGCATGATAAATCATGGTAAACCATGTTGTTCTGGGGTGTATAATATTTTTCTTATGGTTTATACCCTTTGGGTTATAATATTTATCCCTTGGGTTTAATATTGTTCCCTTAGGTTTATAGAATTAATCCCTTTGGTTTATTATTACCTTTGGTTTATAATATGAATCCCTTTAGTTTATTAATATAAGGGTTCTTATTCCTAGGTTTAATGTTATTCATAGGGTTTATAATATTAATCCTTGGGTCTAATATAAATCCCCTTGGTTCATAATCATGGTCAACCATGAAGCAACGCACATTGTGACAAATATTTTCTCAATATGAAAATAAAGCATGGTCCAATGTTGCATTATGGAAAAGATTTTATGCATATGAAGATCAATCATAGGAAACCATAGTGAACAATGGTGCAATGTTGCATTGTGAAAAAAAATTTCTCAATATGAAAATTAACCATGGTCAACCATGATAACTATAGAGTTTACAATATTTATCTTAGGGTTTACATACCTTGGGCATAACAATATTTCATTGGGTTTATAATGTTAATTCCTAGGGCATAATAGTATTTCATTGGGTTTATAATCCTTTGTGTTTTAGTATTAATCACTTTGTTTTATTATACCCTTGGTTCTATAACATCAATCCCTTAGGTTTATTAATCTAAGGGTTCATATTCATAGGGTATAAAATTTTTCATAGGGTTTATAATATTAATCCTTGTGTTTAGTTAATTAAATTGAGTTTACAATATGCATCCCATGGGTTTAATATTATTGCCTTGGGTTCATATTCCCTTGGGGTTTTAAACCCAAAGGGAATTTACAATCAACCATAGTCAACGACATTTATTTATTCAACCATATTTATTATACAATTTATAATATTTATTTTAGGGTTTATATACCTTAGGTTTATAATATTAATCCCTTGGGTTCAATGTTGTTCTCTTTGGTCTATAATATCAGTCCCTTGTGTTTTTTGTTACTAAAACCATGGTTAACTATTGACAACGACCATTTCAATGGTAAAAATAATTAAATCATGGTCAACTATAAGCAAACCATAGTCAAAATATGTTCAATCATATTAAAAAAATATTCAAATGATGGTTAGCTACGGTCAATCATATTGTGGTTGAACATAGTCAAACGATGATCAATCATAGTCAAACTATCTATTGCCATAGTCAATCATTATCAAACCATGTTCAGCCATAGCCAAACCATGTGTGTCTATTTTTTACGGTTGACAATATTTAAATTTGATGAAATATAATTTCATATTATTATTCATTAGTATTAATAATTGAATAGCGTCAACCACTTTAAATAAGCATAGTCAAAACTTGATAGGTAATGTTTAAATTTTTTACCTTGATCCAACTTTGTCAATGCTATGTTTACCATATTGAGCATTAGTCAATGTGATCACATAGTTAAACATAGTCAACCTTTCAAAGGTCAACATGAACAACCATAGTCAACCATGTTCAAATCTAGTCAAAAAATAATTAACCATAATGAAAAATAGTCAGCAATGTTTAACAATATTCACAGATTGTCAACCATAGTTTAGTAGTGGTCAACTATCATCAACTATAATCAATATTGCTTACTATTATTGACCATAGTTATCTGTGGTTACCATGGTGAACCATTTTCATCCATAACTTACTGTATTTAGCATGGTTGAGCTTCATCAACCATGGTTAGTCATGTTCAAATATAGGCATCCTAGGTCAACCATGACCAAGCATAGTAACATTTGGTTAACCATAGTCACCATAATCAATTTTTAAAAAACTTGGTCAACCCACAGTCAAACATGTTTATTTTACGGCTTATAATATTTATTTTAGGGTTTATATACCTTAGTTTTATAATATTAATTCCTTGGGTTTATAAAAAAAATTGGTTTGATAATTTATCACTTACGTTTATTATTCCCTTTGGTTTATAATATCAATCCCTTAGGTTTATTAACGTAAGGTTTCATATTCCCATGATATAATATTATTCGTAGGGTTAATAATATTAATCCTAGGGTATAATATCAATCCCTTGGGTTTATTATCATGGTAAAGGATGGTCAAGAATTGTCCAATGTCTCATTGTGACAAATATTGTCTCAATATGAAAATCGAGCATCGTAAAATATGGTCATCCATGTTTATTTTATGGTTTACAATATTTATCTTAGAGTTTATATACCTTGGGTTTATAATAACTATCCCTTTGGTTTAATATATTCCTCTCAGGTTTATAATCCTTTAGGTTATTAGTATTAATCCCTTTGGTTTATTATTCCATTTGGTTTGTAATATCAATCTCTTAGGTTTATTAATATTAGGTTTCTAATTCCTATGGGTTAATATTATTCATAGGGTTAGTAATATTAATCCATAACTCTAATATAAATCCTATGAATCAATAAAACCTAGCGTTTAATATATGAGAGTTTAGAGCCTAAGGTTTATAGTACTAAACACTAGGGTTTAAATTTTATAGTATATTATTATATAAAATATCCTTATATATTATTATATTATAATATCACTATTATATTATTATATGATATTAAACTGTTATATATATATATATATATATATATATATATAATTTACAATTAATAGTATAATATATTTTAGTTCACTATATAACTTCTATATAGTTAATATTATTAATATACTCCAAATAGATATATAAAATACATTGATAATTATATTAAAAGATATATAATAATTATTGACAATAACATGATGGTGAAAGATAAATACATATTACTTATAACATATGTGGATTATATTATAGTTTTTAATATAGCTATTAATATATTAGAAATATTTTATTCAATAAATAATATTATATTAATATACAAAATAACGTTAATATAATGAATATAATTATATAAAAAAAATTAATTTGGCTAATATTATTTATATTGTTATTAATAATGAGAAATAGTTAGATTTTAATAAAATACACCTAACATTTATTAATGTGGTGGTTGGTGGATATATTCCTATCGATGTTTATCAACCATATTAGTAAAAGTGGATGTAGATGTGTTTCAAATACAACTATCGGTGTATATCAACCACATTGGTAAATGTGATTGTGCTAGTCATAACTTCATAACACAGAACATAAAAGTGATAATCGATTTCCATTATTAAGAATAAATTTCCAAAGGAACACACTATGTTGTCCCTTGGAGCTCCAGAACATCATTGAATTAAATATAACCCATGAATTCCTCCTATTCCCAAGCGATTATTATACATCTCTATATATTGTCAAAGTTAAACAATATTTATAAAAAATAACACATTGTAACGATATTTATTTAGATATTTTTATATTGTTCTCCCACCCTAAGGATATTAGATGAAATGGGTATGGATCATAGATTTTGACTGATCCTAACATCTTTTACTTGTACTCGGATTTGATATTATGGGTGTCTCCAGTCATGTCAAATTATATAATATTTGTGCATTATCCCTTCTTGCAAACAATCCTATTATCAATGGATATAATCTGAATGAACTTAGGACAATGCAAGCAATCTGCATTTGACTTGTTAATAATGGTGGATGGAATTGTTAGGTTACCGGACTAGCCCTCAACTGATTGAATATGCCTCAAGGTTGGAGCCTAGAATTGAGAAGATGGATGGATATTGGGTTCTTAAAGATGAGTAGAGGGTTGGAACTAATTATCAGGAAAATGTGAGAATATCGATTGATCTCTTCCTTGTTTTGTCAATAAATGGTATGCGAGTTTATTTATTTGAGTTGATCAAGAAAAATATCATTGGCTTGCAATGGAAACATAATTATGGTTTTTTTTCGCTTTGGCCACCCAACTAGGCAAGACTACAAATTCCCATCCATTATTACCTCCAATTAAATAAGATGACTTAAAAAAATTATCCCCTCTCGAGGATAGATGATTTGTTCGATCAAGTAAAGGGAATGAACGTATTTCCAAAAATAAACCTTAAATTTGGTTATTATTAGCTATGTATTAAATATGAGGAAATAACAGAGACAACCTTTCGCACCAGATATAAACATTAAAACTTTACAGTTTACCCTCCATACATACAAACACACTTACTACCTTCATGTATTTGATGAACAATGTGTTCAATAAGGTTCAATAAGGTTTTAGATAACATTATATTGATCTTTATAGATGATATATTAATATATTAGAATACCAAAGAGGAGCATAAAAAACACTAGTAAATATTATTATATACCCTACATGAACATCAATTATACACTAAATTTAGCAAGTGTGAGTTTTATGAGGACAAGATACGATACCTTGGGAAAGCGATATCAAAAGAGGGCATAATGGTGGACCGTAAAAAAGTGACGGCCATCTATTATTGGCTAGTTTTGAAG
This sequence comes from Pinus albicaulis, assembly GCA_034641835.2. NCBI lineage: Eukaryota > Viridiplantae > Streptophyta > Pinopsida > Pinales > Pinaceae > Pinus > Pinus albicaulis. Next base: position 858,702,988 of record CM076578.1, read on the forward strand.
GATGTGGAATATTTAATATCATTCATGAGAATTACTAGGTATGAACATATATTTATATAAGGATTTTCTTAGAAATCACAACCCATAACTTCCTTCCCCAAAAAGGGTGTGAAATTTGTACGGACAGAAAGATCCATAGAGAGCATTCAAATACTAAAACATACACTTAGGATAGCACCATAAACATACACTCATGATATCACCAATATTAAAATAACAGATTCAAAAAATAATAATTTGTATGCACGAATGTGTGCTTAGAAGTTCTTCAAGAGGGACATGTGATGGCCTGTGTGTCCCGAAAATTAAAGGATCACGACAATAACTTTGTAGTTTATGATTTAGAATTAGTACTGGTTATTTATTCCCTAAATATGCGGAGACATTATTTTTTTAGAAATAAATTCACCCTGATCACTGATCATAAAGTCTCAAATATTTTTTCGTCCAGCCTGAGATGAATGCAAGGTAGTCTAGGTTGATGGAACTCCTAAGTGACTGTTATAACATATATCATTTTATGGTAAGAGAGTTAGATACCCATGTGTTCATGTCACAATAAATCATGGTGCAAGCATAGTATAAAGGAAAAATTATGGAATTGAACCTATATAGGAAATTAAAGAAAAATGGAGTGGTAGACCACATTTCTTAATTTTTATAGAATAATGATGTAAATATTATGGTAAGGATTTTGGTAAGTGGGAAAGAAATTTCCTAATGGTACAATAGAATCTTATGTTTTTTATTTCAATTTTCCTTGTACTGGTTGTAATTTGGTGTGGAAAAAGGAAAAAAAAAGAATTATGAAATTAATAGAGCTAGTAAGATTATACCAAGTACTCAATAAATAAAAACTTGATACAACTAAGAAAGTTAATGGACAATTTTACTACATTTAAGGGCAAAGGTGTTACAAAATTATATATATTAAACCCTAATATTAAACTTCAATATTATAAACTTTATATATTAAACTCAATATTTTAAATATGAATATGAAAAATATTTTAGATTATATTTATGGTTTATATCATTTATAATATTATAATATATAATATTTGTTTTATATATTATAATTTATTATTTGGTTTATATATTATAATATTATATAATAGCTAATCATAATAAAACTTAGTCAACCCTATGTTTAATAAATTTAGCAATAGTCAACATGATGACATAGTCAAACATATTCAACCTTTCTAAGGTTAACATGAAACAATATAGTCAATTATGGTAAATATTAGTGAAACAATCATTAACCATACTTAAAATACAATAAAAAAATGTTTAAAAATAGTCACACATTATCAAGTATACTCTGACCATGGTCAACCATCATCAACCATGGTCACCATGGTTGACTATGATTGACCATAATTAACTATGGTCATGATTATCAACAATAGTCACGATAACCAACCTTTAAAAATCATTCTCAAAGCATGCTCAACATTGTGAACCATGTTAATATGGTCAAATATGGTCAACTTAGGTCACTATGGTGAAAACATGTTAGCTGTGGTCCTCCATTACCAATATAAACAAACATAATCTATCATTTAGAATAATGATCAACCATGGTCAAATTAGCCAAACCATGTTCATCCATAGCTAACTTGGTCAAGCCATGTGACAAATGTCACAATGTCACAAAAGTCGCAATATAACAATCATTGACACACTCTCACAAACATTGCTTATTTACGACAAAAAATCATTGACTGTCATAATGTGACAAATATTATTGAATTTTGAGAAACATTGTCGCATTGTTACATTACATTACAATTTACCCAATGTCATAATGAGACATTACAAAATTAGTTAACAAGATTTAGTAATGTGGTTGACTATGTTGAACAATGTTTAAATATGTTTAACAATCAATAATCTTCGACATTTGTGAGATATAATCACCTATTAATATTATTGATTAATATTAATAGTGAAACATTGTCAACAACATTAGTCAAATAATGCTAACCTTGATACAAAAGTCAAAAGTCACTCATATTTCTCCTCTATCAATATAACTTGACAGTATTCAATTATAGTCAACCATGGTTGACCAAAGTCAAACGTTGTCAATCAAAGTCAGCAATGGTCATTCTTTGTTCATCAAAATCAAGATTTAGTTTTTTTTAATAATAATATTAAAATAAATAAAGTTCACTAGTATTAATATTAAATTAAGCTTGAGTATATTATTATTATTGTTATATGATTGAATGTAATATTAATAGTATACCATGAGAAAATTTAGCCAATCACATTTACTAATATGGTTGACTATGTTCGACTATGTTCGATTATGTTTTACTTTGTTTCATAGTAAACACTATTAAACCTCGGTCAATCTTAATCAAGTATGAATATTATTGATTACTATTAATAATGTTGTGACATAAAAAATGGTACATAAATCTATCCAACGTTGCAATGTGACAAACGTTATTGCAATATTACATGGCATTGTAATTTTTGGAATGTTGTAATGTGACATTACAAAATTACTCAACCACATATACTAATGTGGTTGTGCATGTGCTTGATATATGTCAATTGATGTATATCAACCACATTTAGAAATTTTGTTGTGCTAGGGTTTATAATATTTGGGTTTTTAATATTGAGATTATAATTTGGGTTTTATATTAGGGTATATATTATTGGGTTTGTAATGTGGGATGTTTAATATATAAGGTTTCATATAACATTTATAATATATTGGGATTATGATATTAGGGTTTATATATATTAAGGTTTAGTAATAGGGTGTAACATATAATGTTTAATATTGGGGTTTAGAATATATGGTATTTAATATTAGGTTTAAGTTAGTTATATTTACAAACATGGTTGACTATGTTCAACTATGTTTGAATATGTCTTAGAGTCAACACTCCTAAAATTTGGTTAAAATTAATCTCTTATAAATATTATTTATTAATATTAATAATCAATCATGTTTTAGTGTGAGAATGATACATAAATGTATCCAATGTCACAATGGGATAAACATTGTGGGAATGTTACATTAGATTGCATTTTATTTAATGTGGAAATAATAAAAGTGGGTGTTAATGAAAAATGAAAAATTAAAAAATATATTACATGTACAATTTGGATTTTTAATATTGCATTTTGATATTAATTTTCCAAATAAAGGGTTTAATATTTGATTAATAATATAGGGTTGAATATTAGGCTTTATAAAATTTGGTTTAATATTAGGGTTTATAATATTTCATATATAATATATATGGTTTAATATATTATCATTTCTATATATTAGGGTTAATAATATTAGTATTTTATATTACGCATTACAATATAAAAATGTATAATATGAGGGCTTATAATATTAGGATTAATATTAGGGTTTCCAACACTGAGTTTAATATTGGATTCAAAATATTGTATTTAATATTAATAACTCTAATATTGGATTTAATATTAGGGTTTGTATATCTGGTTTATGATATTGGCTTTAATATAGGTTGTATAATATAGAGTGTTCAATATATAGGTTTTATAATATATTGGGTTTATAATGTTACGAGTTATATACGAGTTTTTATCGATAACGAGATTTATAATATTCGGTGTATAATACTACGATCTAATAAATGGGTTTAATATATACTGTATATAATATATGGCTTTTAATATTATGGTTTAATCAAATATATTTACTATTTTGGTTGGCTTTGTTTGATTATGTTTGAGAATCAACAATCTTGAGCATTGGTCAAACTTAATATCCTACGAATATTATTGATTAATATTAATAACCAAACATGTTGTGATAACATAATGGTACATAAATCTATCCAATGTCGCAATGTGACAAGGACTATGACAATGCTACATTACATTACATGTTCTCTAACATAGAAATAATAAAAATAAGTATTAATGTAAAAATTTTAAGTTGAAAATATATCACAAAAAATAAGTATGTATAATATTGGGTTTAACATTTAGTTTTTTAATAGAGGGTTTAATATTGGGCTTATAATTTTAGTTTATAATATAGGGTTTATACTAAAGTTTAATATATAGGGTTCAAAATATTTTTTTTAATATTTGGGTAAATAATTTTTTTTTTTAATATTATTATTTTTTATTTATAATATTATGATTTGTAATATTTATTTTATGATATTAGGGTTCAATATTCGATTTAAAATATTAGGTTTTATATTACTCGGTTAAAAATACTTGATTTTGTAATATTATGTTTAAAATATTGGATTGTAATATGTGGGTTTATAATATTGCAGTTTATAATATTGACCACATGCATAACCACATTGCTATTTATTCAACATCACATTGTGACATTATAAAATCCATCAACGACATTTATTAATGTGGTAGACTATGTTCAATTATGTTTCATAATAACAAGTCTTCAACTTGCGTAAAAAAAAATAATCTATTAATATTATTAATTCATATTATTAATCAAATATATTCAACAACATTAGTTGAACAATGTCACCCTCTATAGTCAATATTGATGTAGTTAACCATGATGAAACTTGGTCAAGGCTATTGTAACACCCCTAGTTTATGTTTTCTTTTAAAGCTAGAAAATTGAACTTTAAATCCTAAGGGGAGTGGACCCCAAAGGGATAAGTACTCTATGGATGTAATTAAATAATTAATTTTGAAAAAAAAAATTAATAAAATAATTTTGTGCAGATTCACCAAAATGAGAATTATGAGATCACTTGCTAAATCCATGAGGATGGATAAATGCAAATACTTTCCCCAAAAATATTTCAAAAATCCTTGAAAGAATTTATTTCCAAATTAGATTTGAGGAAAATATAGTTTCCCCAATGATGTGGAGAGTAGTTGGGAAGAGGTAAAAAGCTGGGAAAAGTAGAAAGCAGCTTTAAAAGTCCCTAAATAGGGAAGCCTAGGCAAACAGGAAGAAAATCATCCTGTTATTCTGGACGCAGAATTAGAAACAGGATTTGGGGAGAAAAATCTTAAATAAGCTATTTCTGAATAGATTAGAGGTTGATCTATTCTAGGAGGGATCTCAGCTCGGTGGTGAATTCCAGAGTGAAACAAATTCTAAGGTTGGGTGGATTGGTTATTTAATTAAGTGGTATGAACAGTTCAATTATATTTTTCTGCTATAATCTGTAGGTATAAATTTTATGTTGTATGGAATATGAAAGTATTATATATGCATGCTGTGTGTGACAATATTCCATACATTTAACAGAAATCTTAGCAGAATTAGCCTTAAATTTCTATATAGTTGTAGGAATCACATCTATGAGAAGGAATTCATCAAAATCTCTAAACCATAACTGGTTTAAATCTAAGAATACATATTTCTCAAAGATGATTTAAAGTTTAACTTTAATCTGCTTCTATATTATGAACTAAATTCGAATTATATAAGAAGGAAGTCTAGTACCCTTACATGCCTTTTAGAGGAAGGAAACTAGACACAAGGTATATTTCATTGAAATTAACAGTAAAGCAAATAGACAGAAACATAAAATATACAATTGGTACAAATGCCATGAATCACTAGTTATAGTATACTGCATTTAGTAAAATGGAAAAACCTGAAGTAATTGACAGATATACTTCTATGTTACCAACAGAATTAAACAAATTCCAAAATTAAAAACATATATGTATTTAGTACACTACACAGTTATCTATATTGAAATCAAAGGCATATGATAAATAGGCGCTAACAATATTGATTAACATGGCATGTTAGTCATGAGAACCAATGATAGTTACACAACTCTATATAAAGAGAAAATTAAATACAAAGTCTAACGAGATGAGTACCAAAACCCTATAAACTTATTGCCATCATAGTATTTTAAAGAAATCTGGAGTTACAGCAATACTAAAAAGGAATGAGCGAAGTATTGCAGGAAATGGTTAAGTAGTAACTATAATCTTAGATTGAAACGACAACATGTTACTAGAAAATTAATTATGTAATGGATATTTCCGTTTTGAAACGAGAGAGAGAGTTCCCAGTTATCACATCAAATTTTATATATAATTTCTGAGTATTTTAAAATCATGCAGTAAACGGAAAGAGTTCTAGCTTAACACAAGTGCTACTTGGAATTAACGAGAGAAATTAAAATAAACTCGCATAGCTAACAGTACATAGAAAACAAAATATTTCAAATAGGAAATACCATGAGCCGATGAAAATAGTCTCTCATGTACAGGAGGTACAACGTAGAAGTAAAGTATATGAAAAATTATCAGTGCAACTTATGTCGTCCTGACATGGGCAACTTAACCCAAGTCAATATATAAATTCTGGTGTAAACAAATAAAAATAAAAAAAAATATATGTAAACAATGGAACGACTCTCCTTGGAGTCAATGATATCATCCAGGAGCTGATCTAAATCAAACGATAAACAAGTCATTGTATAGGCAACGAGGTTACCCACAGCAGAAGTGCTCATGAGTACCGACCTGTGTCAGAGAGAAAAGTGTCACAATTCTTCAACGAAATAGGCAAAGAGCTCTCGGGAAGTACTCATACGTAGCAGGTAATAAATAATTACCTGTAAGCAAACATCATTTTGTGAACGATATTAGGGACGGTAAACGAAGATATGGAAATTGTATCAGCTAAACAATAACAAAAAATGGTTAAATAAATTATTACCTGGGAAATGAATGACTTCGACCGTATACATCTGAGTTAAAAACATAAGACGAGAAACCGAAATCGATTAGAGGATTTGGCATTTTAACTAAAACGCATAGGCAAAATTTTATGAACTGCGAATTCTTGATACGCTGAAGAGAAATCGTACTTGGACAAATCCCAAATATCTGAGAAGAGTTCATTGTCAGCATCCTTAGTCGTCACAGAACTTAGTTGGGAATTGAAGATTTCTGAGAACGAAAACCTTCGTCTCGTATTGGTAAGACGTCACATATCTACACTTGCCATACATAATATGAGGCGATAATTTATATCAGTCAAGTTAATCTGCGAAACTAGAACTTCAATTTATGAAATGGACTGAAAATTGTATAGCCAGTAAAATTATAAAACGATACCACAAACTTGAATATATGTCAATAAAAGTGAGCGCAAGAAAGAGATAAAAGTCTAGAAAAAACCCGCACAGAACGAATGCCAAGAATATAGAATTCATTCAGACTATTGTTCTGAATTTTATAATCCGGAGAAAAAATATTGGTAAGGGCCTGAAACTGATAGTATGAAAAAAAAATCATAACGACTGAACACATACTACATTTCTCTCATATTAAAACCAAAAACGTGGGAGAACATAGGTTACCTCTACGTATGGCCAAAGGAGCACGACGAAGGCCATCGTATTGCACCATTAACTCTCAGAACTTGAGAAGAGATACCAAAGTGATAACAACAAAGGATGATTGCAGAAACGGCGGTGCGAATAAGAGAAGTGAACAAGGGTTTAGTGTTCGAATTTTATAGAAATCGTAAACGATAACCCCAATAAAATAGAGCCATACAAGTGGCACAAATCGGTAAACTTTCACCAGGACTGATGACGATCTGGATGATTGATTTCAATAAAGGTCAAGCGTACAGGTACCCTAAGAAAATTAATGTGCATTCAGAACAGTAACCAAATAACACTATAAATTATAATTTCACTTTGAGTTAGTGAATATGAACAAATCCCCGTATCAAATTTAAATGTACGATGAGGAGGAGTGATAAAAGCGATGGGATACGAAACCATCAACCAGTACTCGATCAAGTAATGAGATGTACTCCATAGCAAACAAACAAGGGAAAGATTAAGTCGTATACACTCACACTGTAATAAGGAAGGCTAAAGCCTGTATAAAAAATAATAATCCATATATAATTAGTTGAATCAGTGCCATATGGTCACGAATACGAAGCATAGAATTGGAACTTATATAGTTAAATTTCATTAAACGAAATCCCCAAATCGAATGAAAACTTATCATCATAAATATATATATGAAGAATTCGATATATGTGGGAAAGTATAGGTATATACATGTGTGACGTATTATGTCTTGTGGTGTTTACATGTGATGGAGTTTATATTGTTTATATGTTGGGGATTATATATATCTCTACGATATATATATATGGAATAGAAGTAATGATTTTAAGAGATGAATCATAACGATTAATGTAACAAAGAGGTTTATACCTAAACTTTATATGTTTTACACTTGTAAAATCTATATACAATGGAAAATAGATTAAACATAAAATTATGTTTAATAAAAGTATATGAAATTAAATTTGAAAGGGTAGGTCTAAATCCCTATGTAATCGTAAATAGACAATATTGAGGCTCATCAATTCTCAGGAAAATTGTAAAATGAGAGGAGAGCTTAGTCTTGGAAAAAAAAAAATTTGGGCATGTGTGAGATTTGGGGAATGTTACAAATGGTATCAGAGCTTATGTTACATAAAAATGGGATGTTTTTGTTGTTCTCACTATTGTTATGTGCTCATTTTAATTGTTATTCATAAATTTTTTTATTACTAATCTGTGTTGTTTAGTGTACAGTGTGGTGCTGAGACAAACAATTTCAATGGCTAGAAATGATGAAATTTATGTTGATATGCGTGATGAAGAGAATACACCAGATCCTAACGCTCCAGTGATGGCTATGTTGCACAGTTTGCAACGAGAAATGGATGAGCTAAGAAGCCAAAATGACAGGTTGTCATTAGTTAGTGAGGAGCAGGAAAGGCTCATCAGAGAACTAACTTCACGGAACATCCAAGAAGGTGAAGGTTCCAGAAAGAGTAAGACTGATGAGTTTGAGGAAGATGATGCTGTTAGGCATCAGTATAAGCAGAAAAAGGAATTACAAGGGGAATTTTGAAAGATCAAACCTCCCTCCTATGATGGGCAGAAGGAGGAAGATGCTGAAGCCTGGTTGTTGAACATGATTAAATACTTTCAAGTCTATGAATATGAAAGTAATATGAAAGCTAGATTAGATGTTTACCAGCTACAAGGTAAGGCTACCTTGTGGTGGGAGGAGACGAAAATGGTCCATGCCATTGATGAAAAGACAGTTACTTGGGAAGATTTCCAGGTGAAGTTCAAAAACCGTTATTTAAATGAACGGTACTATGATGATAAAGCAAAGGAATTTCATGAACTTAGATTGGGACAACTTACAATTGATGAGTTTGTCACCAAGTTTACAAATCTGCTGAGATATGTCCCTTATATTAGGGAGGAGAAGGAAAAGGTGCATAGGTTTCTGAACTATTTTCCTGCTGTGTACAAAGAGAAGATCGAGTTTGATGACCCAAAAACTATGGATGAAGGAGTGAGGATGGCTAGATTATGCTATCAGCAGTTTAAAGGAAAGGCTGAGCCTGGAAAAGGTTGGCTAAACAAGGGTGAGTTCAAAGGAAGGAAACAAAAACCAGCTTATTTGAAGAATTTTGGCAGGGATCATCAGCGAAAGAAATTTAATAAACCCAAAGAAAGTCAAACTGCTCAGTCACAAGTGGCTTCAAAACAAATATATGGAGACAATAAGAAAGAGGGCACAATTAAAATTAGGGAACCTTTGAAATTTTGGGGATGTGGAGAACCCCATCTGTTGAGGGATTGTCCCCATCAAAACATTCAGATGATAATGATGGAGCGAGAAGCTACCACAGTAAATGACATAGCACAAAATATACCCACCATCAGTGTAGCCTTGGAGAACTGGCAAGCAGAACACCAAGCTACCATGGTTGAAATGGGGGGTAAGATCTCTGACCAACCTGTCACTGTTCTGATTGATCCGGGTGCTTCTTTGAGTTACATTAGTCCAAAAATTGTAGAAAAATGCAATCTTAAAACTGAAAAATTTCAGCAGTCATGGTTGGTTTAGCTGGCCACTGGAACCAAGAGGAAGGTAACACACAAATTGCCCCGAACAGTAATTAAGTTAAACGATTTTCAAAAAGAAGTAAATTTGAACATTTTTCCATTAGGTTCATATGACTTGCTGATAGGAATGGACTGGCTGGAAAAGAAGAAGGCCATGATGAACTGTTGGGATAAGACCCTGCATTGTGTAGATGAAGAAGGAAAACCTTTTATCCTCAAAGGAAAACCAAAACCCATTTCTGTAAGACAAATATCAGCGCTGCAATTAAAAAGAACAGCTAGGAAAGGATATCAAGTTTATGCCGTACATGTGGAAGAAATAGAATAAAAAACTGAAGAAAATCTACTGGATGCTTTGCCAGTAGTGATGGAGTTTAAAGAAGTTTTTCCAGATGAAATCCATCATCTTCCCCCCAAAAGAGAGATTGACTTTTCAATCGATTTGGTGCTGGGAGCAACACTAGTTTCCCGAGCCCCTTATCGAATGAGTCCCCCTGAACTCATGGAACTGAAAATGAAATTGCAACAATTGTTAGATAAAGGGTATATCAGACAGAGTGTGTCTCCTTGGGGAGCACCGGTGCTGTTCGTGAAAAAGAAATATGGAACCTTTAGGATGTGCATTGATTATCGTCAACTGAATAAGTTGACCATTAAAAACAGATACCCCTTGCCCAGAATTGATGATCTTTTTGACCAAGTGAGAGGGGCTTTAGTTTTTTCAAAGATTGACTTAAGGACTGGTTATCACCAACTCCGAATTAAAGAAGAAGACATTAGCAAAACAACCTTTCGAACCAAGTATGGTCACTACGAATTTGTAGTCCTACCTTTTAGTTTGACAAATGCCCCTGCCACCTTTATGTGCTTAATGAATAGTGTGTTAAACAAGTATTTGGATAAGTTTGTGCTTGTGTTCATAGACGATATTTTAGTTTACTCAAAAAGTGAGGAAGAACACAAAGAGAACTTGAGAATAGTGTTACAAACTTTGAAAGAAAACCAGTTATATGCCAAGTTCAGCAAATGTGAATTTTATAAGGACAAGATCCAATACTTAGGTCATATTATTTCTGAACAAGGGTTGGATGTTGACCCTGAAAAGATAAAGGCTATTAAAGAATGGCATGTACCAACTGATGTTTCAGCAGTGAGATCATTCATGAGGATTTCAGGGTATTATTGTAGATTTGTGGAAAGATTTTCTACCATAGCATATCCCATAACATCACTACAAAGGAAGGGTGTCAAATTTGAGTGGACTGAAAAATGCAAAAATAGTTTTGACCAATTAAAACTAAAAATCACTACAGCCCCTATAATGAAGATTGCAGATCTTGATAAAGAATTTTTTGTGTGTACAAATGCTTGTAGAGAGGGGTTGGGAGGAGTTCTTTTGCAGGAAAATTCAGTGATTGCATATGAGTCTCGAAAACTGAAGACACATGAACAAAACTATAGTGCCTATGATTTGGAGTTAGCTGCTGTTATTCATGCCTTGAAGATGTGGCGACACTATCTTCTTGGAAAGAATTTTCATTGATGACTGATCACATTAGTCTTAAATATTTCTTTTCCCAAATAGATTTGAATGCTAGACAGGCCAGATGGCTGTATTTTCTAAGTGAATTTGATATGGACATAAAACATATCAGGGGGAAAGAAAATAAAATTTCTCATGCATTGAGCAAAAATTCTTGTCAAAATATAAATAGCATTGGAAGTAGTGCCCAGGTTGATGTAAAAGATTTAGTGAAAAAGGAAGCAGACCAGGATCCAAATTATGAAACACTACTGGGGAAACTACTAAAGAAGGAGAATACTGATTACACTCAAAACCAAAAAGGGTTGATCTACTACAAAAATAGATTATATATCCCCAATGTGGAGTCCTCGAAAAGAGAGATTCTAGATTAATATCACAAACATCCATATGCAGGGCATCCTGGATATCAGAAAATGTTAACAGATTTGAAAAAGAAGTTGTTTTGGCCAGGAATGAAAAGAGATGTAGCAGAATATTTAGCTAGATGCATGGAGTGTCAACTAGTTAAAGTTGAACATCAGCATCCTGCAGGTCTTCTAAACCCCTTGCCGATTGCAGAATGGAAATGGGACACAGTTTCTATATATTTTATAACAGGGCTACCCAAAACTAAATACCAACATGATTCAGTGATGGTAGTAGTAGACACTTTAACAAAAGCTGCACACTTAATACCTATAAAGTCTACTTTTGGGACAGACCAAGTAGCAGATGTGTTTCTAAAAGAGATAGTAAGATTACATGGGGTCCCAAAGGTGATTATTTCAGATAGAGATGCTAAGTTCACAACAGCTTTTTGGAAGGGTCTAATTGGAGGTATGGGCACTAAGTTGAATTTTAGTACTGTATATCATTCTCAGACTGACGGTCAGACAGAGAGAAATAATCATATTTTGGAGGATATGTTGACAATGTATGTGATGGATAGGCCATCAAAGTGGGAAGATTACTTGCATTTATCTGAATTTTCTTATAATAACAGCTATCAATCCTCCATCACAATGAGTCTGTTTGAGGCACTTTATGGAAGAAAATGTTGTACTCCCTTGAGTTGGAGCCAAGCAGAGGATAAACTAATGTTGGGACCAGATGCCTTACAAGAGATGGAAAGAGTTGTTAAACAGATACAAAGAAACGTCAAAACAGCACAAGATCGCCAGAAAAACTATGCTGATAAGAAGAGGGTACATCGATAATTTAAAGTAGGGGAACATGTGTATCTGCGTATTAAACCCAAAAAGAGCACACTGTATGCTGGAAGTTGTGCAAAACTAGCTCCTAGATATTGTGGTCCTTTTGAAGTGTTAGAAAGGGTGGGACCAGTGGCTTACAAGCTGGCCTTACCACCCCATGTTAGATTTCATGATGTGATTCATGTTTCATTATTAAAAATATATGTACATGATGCTTCTCACATAGTTGATTGGAATGTGATACAGGTGGAACCAAAAGGGGAGCTCCTTCCAGAACCGCTTCGAATATTGGTGCGGGAAGAAATTGAATTGAGGAATCTAACGGTAGCAAGAGTAAAGGTGCAATGGAAGCACTTTACTGCTGAAGAAGCTACCTAGGAAAGAGAAGCTGAAATGATGGAAAAATATCCATTTTTGTTTGAAAAATGAACTCTAGAAATTAGATATTAACACCGAGGACGGTGTTTGCTTTCAAAGGGGGAATATGTAACACCCCTAGTTTATGTTTTCTTTTAAAGCTAGACAATTGAACTTTAAATTCTAAGGGGAGTGGACCCCAAAGGGATAAGTACTCTATGGATGTAATTAAATAATTAATTAAAAAAAAAAATGAATAACATAATTCTGTGCAGATTGACCAAAATGAGAATTATGAGATCACTTGCTAAATCCATGACGATGGATAAATGCAAATACTTTCCCTAAAAATCTTTCAAAAATCATTGAAAGAATTTATTTCCAAATTAGATTTGAGGAAAATCTAGTTTCCCCAATGATGTGGAGAGTAGTTGGGAAGAGGTAAAAAGCTGGGAAAAGTAGAAAGCAGCTTTAATAGTCCCTAAATAGGGAAGCCTAGGAAAACAGGAAGAAAAACATCCTGCTATTATGGACGCACAATTAGAAACAGGATTTGGGGAGAAAAATATTAAATAAGCTATTCCTGAACAGATCAGAGGTTGATCTGTTCTAGGAGGGATCTCACCTCGGGGGTAAATTCTGGAGAGAAATGAATTCTAAGGTTGGGTGGATTGGTCATTTAATTAAGTGGTATGCACAGTTCAATTACATTTTTCTGCTATAATGTGTAGGTATAAATTTTATGTTGTATGGAATATGAAAGTATTATATATGCATGCTATGTGTGACAATATTCCATACATTTAACAGAAATATTAGCAGAATTAGCCTTAAATTTCTGTACAGTTGTAGGACTCACATCTATGAGAAGGAATTCATCAAAATCTCTAAACCATAACTGGTTTAAATCTGAGAATACATATTTCTCAAAGATGATTTAAAGTTGAACTTTAATCTGCTTCTGTATTATGAACTAAATTCGAATTATATAAGAAGGAAGTCTAGTACCCTTACATGCCTTTTAGAGGAAGGAAACTAGACACAAGGTATATTTCATTGAAATTAGCAGTAAAGCAAACTAGACAGAAACATAGAATATACAATTGGTACAAATGCCATGAATCACTAGTTATAGTATACTGCATTCAGTAAATTGGAAAAATGTAACACCCCTAGTTCATGTGTTTGAAATTTAAAACTAGACATTTGAACTTTAATCCTAAGGGGAGTGGACCCCAAAGGACAAGTATTTTATGAATGTAATTAAATATTTAATTTGAGGAAATGAATAAAATGATTTTGTGCAGATTGACCAAAATGAGATCTATGAGATCACTTGCTAAATCCATGAGGATGGATAAGGCAAATATTTCCCCATAATCTTTCAAAAATCCTTGAAAGAAATTATTTCTAATTTAGATTTTTGAGGAAAAATCTAAATTCCCCAATGATGAGGAAAGTAGTTGGGAAGAGGTAAAAAGCTGGAAAAGCTGGGAAAAGCATAAAACAACTTTAAAGAATCCCTAAAATGGGAAGCCTAGGCAAACAGGAAGAAAAGCATCTTGAGATTCTGGACGCAGAATTAGAAACATGCTTTGGGGAACAATAGCTTAAATAAGCTGCTCCTAAACAGATTAGAGGTTGATATGTTGTAGGAGATGATCTCAGCTCGGGGGTGAGTTCTAGGAGACAGAAGGACTCTAAGGTTGGGAGGTTGGTCAATTGCAAGAGTGGTATCTCTCAAAATTTATTGGTGTTTTTACTTCCTGTGGTATGAATTGGCTACATATAATAGTTGATTTGTATGTTAGATTTATTAGTGCTATATTTAACAGAATTAATCATAAGGCATTCACCTTTATAATTTTGTATAGTTGTAGACAAGAAATCTGTAGGGTAGAATCCAACAGAAACTCTAAACTGAGGTCAATTTAAATCTGAGGATACATATTCCTCCACAGATAATTTAACTTTAAACTGCTCTTGATCTACTAGTATAAATTTATGCACATGACTAGGATAGAGCAATATGGGAGCTCCTGTACCATAATTGAAAATAGCAATAGATGAACTGAAATCTAAACTGTGCATTAAATGAGATACAAAAAAAATATACAGACTGACTTCCAGGGTCAGCACATCATTCATACATAAACAAAAGTACAATAGCAAGTTATTTCTGCATATAAGAAATTAATTCCACAACAGAAGGAAGCAATTATCAGTTAGCATGATATTTCCCATTTATACTTATTTCAATAAACCTTTCTTACTATAGAGGCTAAAATTAATATGGGAAGGAAAGTTAAATAAATAATCAACAGACAAATTTCACAACAGCAAGGCATCTTTAGCTGTAAGTATTCTATTCTATCATGTGAACTAAATGCAAGAGTGTATAGTAGAATACTAGAAATGAAAAAGTCTTCTAGACATAAATATATATATATATATATATATATATATATATATATATATATATATTAACACCTCACCTGTAGGTATTCACGAAGCATGACGAGAGATGATGCTAAAAAGCTAGACAAATATAATTTGCAAATTAACTATAAAATACTTAATTAAGTACTGAACCAATGTAAAGAGAAGAGCTGGTAATACTTTGTACTATTCCAAGAATACTGAAGAGACTTAGTTAACTGTTATGATCAAAACTACAAACCAGGGTAGTATGATAAACATATACAAATTCCTTTGACAACTAACATTCTGAGTGTACGAATGGTCGAGGTAGAATCATCAATCTAACGATATAATAAAATGTGGATTTATAAAACTACATGTAATTGAGCTTACACTGTGGAAAAGCACAGTTAAACTATGCATTCAGATAATTACCATGTTCATGAGTATAGTTTAACAAATGTATTGCGTGAAAGCATTAATATAATAAAATACAACAAAAGTGGGGTATACGTAGTTACAGAACAATGCCATAAGTACTTATTAAGCCGGACCCAAGCTAAAAAGAGCAAAGTGCGATTTCTGTTGAAGACACATAATGATACTCGATATTATGCAAATCAAGAAACGACAGAGATATATATATATATATAAATGAAAATCCAAATGTTACAATTCCACTGTGGCATGGGGACCGTATCATAATGTTCCAGGAATTGATATAAGGGAACATTCAGTGTCGAAACTCAAAAATTACAATATTCACACTTATACAACTGAATCAATAAAAATTTTAAGCTGTCGAAAACATTTATAGAACAAATGCGAGGAGAACTGGCTCCTTCTAACCAGCGTTCGGTGAATACCAACCTGTAAATGACAAGAGGAGTCAATGTTAATGCTGAAGGAAGCCACGTCTCTCGTGGTTCAAGAGAAAGTGAGGCGATGGTTGTAAATACCTATAAGAGACAAACCACAACATGAATACGATACAGAATGTGACGAGGAAGAGGAACGTTATCCAAAGTGATAAATGAGGAATGAACAGTTACCTGGTGCACTAGAACCTCCAAGCTTTCAACTAATCTGTCATATACATAGGGCCATGACATAAATAAACCCGAGTTGGATGGTGGGCATTCAACTAGAATAAAGGAGCTAGCACTCTTGTGAACGAAAAATAAAAATTGTTCCTTACACAGGTCGAGGAAAGGCGTGAACAGAAGGTCGAGAGGGGTAAAATCCCTCTATCGTAATGCGAATGACCTCGGAGCAACCTTAGACGGGCGTAAGGTAGAGGGTAAATCTCCCTCCAAACCCATAAGTGCATTCGTTCAGTCTCGTTCTTGGGAATATGTGTAAGGAAATACAGTAAATATGAACTTAAACCAAGCAAACCGAATCAGTCGAAATGGAGAAAACAAATTCTCTGCAAGAAAAAATTTAACAAATTGTCAGACATGAATTAACTGGGACAAAACGATGGTAAACTATCCATCAAAATACAAAACTTCAGTCCCTGCTCGAGTCAATGAGCGTAACTCTGAACAAGACAGGGAAAACCCATATTGAGTGGTAAGAACAGAGCGTGAATTTCAAACCATCCGGAATTATCATAACTGCGTTGTCAAATGAAACGAGGGACTACGCCGATGTCTGGACTGAATCACGCTCAATTCTCCAGAGCGTCGAAGTTCACTAGCCAGGGACAAATCGAACAAGTAGTAAGGGAAGAGAACAACCCAGCAAATTAACAATGCAAATTTATATCCATGTTCCCGGAATATATCAATGAAGCCCTAACGCGTCGGTCAATCCTTGTCGTCCACATGGCAAGATCCCCAAGGGTGAAGCCACGGATCGAAGGGCTAGATGTGTTATGTACACCATACATTCAACATTCAATGTGACAAGCAATACAATAAATGTCACAGTGTCCTGGCCGTGCCATAGAGATTGCCTTGGCACCAGGGTAGGCTGGCGTGGTGAGTTCCAGAGTTACGTGGAGCAAACTCACGTGACCGCGAATGGAATGAGACCCATTCCAAACCATACGACGAGACTCAAAATCATATATAAGCTTACGTGGAAAACTAGCTTCACGTCTCAATTCCGTTGAGTCAAATTACCAATTCGTATTACGTGGAGGCCAAAATAAATGATTCCAATCTTGATATAAATGTTGACGAGAAGTCAATAAATTTCCATGAGTGCCATGTACGCATAGATAGCAACGTGGGTAAATTAAATCCAACTAAGGTTCATACTTTATAAACGAGTGGTGAACAGGTGTAATCGAAATTGTCCCACATGGGTCTATCGAAATATAACGATATGGTTAACATGTGAAATTGAATCGATCCTTCATCTGTCTATCAAACTATAACAATATATTGAATGATCAAAGGTTCATTACTATACAGACGAAGGTGAGATATAAAAGTGGGATTGGGATAAACAAATCCATTATGTTTGTATTTTAAATATAATTATGTTTGGTAGTACTAATATTGTTATATCCAATTAGGTTGGATATAGTTGAGATATGGAAATAAATCGTAACTGGGCAAACAATTATGATTTGAATAAACCAACATAATTATAGTATAGTATCTTGCTAGAATTATAATTGAAAAGATGAATGCTTGGAAAAAAAAAAAATTTGGGAAGGTAAATGGGAGGTGGGACAAAAAACCTGAAGTAATTGATAGATATACTTTTGTGTTAGCAGCAGAATTAAACAAATTCCAACATTAAAAACATATGTGTATTTAGTACACTACCGAGTTATCTATACTGAAATCAAAGTCTTATGATAAATAGGTGCTAACAATATTGATTAACATGGCATGTTAGTCGTGAGAACCAATGATATTTACACAACTCTATACAAAGAGAAAATTAAATACAAAGTCAAACGAGATGAGTACCAAAACCCTATAAACTTATTGCCATCATAGTATTTTGAAGAAATCTGGAGTTACACCAATACTAAAAAGGAATGAGCGAAGTATTGCAGGAAATGGTTAAGTAGTAACTATAATCTTAGATTGAAAGGACAACATGTTACTAGAAAATTAATTATGTACTAGAGATTTCCATTTTGAAACGAGAGAGAGAGTTCCCAGTTATCACATCAAATTTTATATATAATTTCCGAGTATTTTAAAATCATGTAGTAAACGGAAAGAGTTTTGGCTTAACACAAGTGCTACTTGGAATTAACTAGAGATTTTATAATAAACTCGCATAGCTGACAATACATAGAAAACAAAATATTTCAAATAGGAAAGACCATGATCCGGTGAAAATAGTATCTCATGTACAGGAGGTACAACGCGGAAGTAAAGTATATGAAAAATTATCAGTGAAACTTATGTCGTCCTGACATGGGCAACTTAACCCAAGTCAATATATAAAGTCCGGTGTAAACAAATAAAAAAAAATATATATATGTAAACAATGGAACGACTCTCCTTGGAGTGAACGATATCATCCACGATCTGATCTAAATCAAACGATAAACAAGTCGTTGTATAGGCAACGAGGTTACCCATAGCAGAAGTGCTCATGAGTACCGACCTGTGTCAGAGAGCAGAGTGTCGCAATTCTTCAACGAAATAGGCAAAGAGCTCTCGGGAAGTACTCATATGAAGCAGGTAATAAAGAATTACCTGTAAGTAAACATCATTTTGTGAACGATATTAGGGACGGTAAACGAAGATATGGAAATTGTATCAGCTAAAAAATAACAAAAAATTATTACCTGGGAAATGAATGACTTCGACCGTATAAATCTGAGTTAAAAACATAAGACGAGAAACCGAAATCGATTAGAGGATTTGGCATTTTAACTAAAACGCATAGGCGGAATTTTATGAGCTGTGAATTCTCGATACGCTGAAGAGAAATCGTACATGGACAAATCCCAAATCTTTGAGAAGAGTTCATTGTCAGCGTCCTTAGTTGTCATAGAAATCAGTTGGGAATCGAAGATTTCTGAAAACGAAAACCCTCGTCTCGTATTGCTAAGACGTCGCATATCTACACTTGCCATACATAAGATGAGGTGATAATTTATATCAGTCAAGCTAATCTGCAAAACTAGAACTTCAATTTATGAAATGGATTGAAAATCGTATAGGCAGTAAAATTATAAAACGATACCACAAACTTGAAAATATGTCAATAAAAGTGAGCGCAAGAAAGAGATAAAAGTCTAGACAAAACCCGCACAGAACGAATGCCAAGAATATCGAATTCATTCAGACTATCATTCTGAATTTTATAATCCGGAGAAAAACTCTTGGTAAGGGCCTGAAACTGATGGTATAAAAATAAAATCATAACGAATGAACACATACTACATTTCTCTCATATTAAAACCAAAAACTTGGGAGAACATAGGTTACCTCTGCGCATGGCCGAAGAAGCGCGACGAAGGCCGGCGTATTGCACCATTAACTCTCAAAACTCGAGCAGAGATAACAAAGGGACAACAACAAATGATGATTGCAAAAACGGCGGTGCGAATAAGAGAAGCGAACAAGGGTTTAGTGTTCCACTTTTATAGAAATCGTAAACGATAACCCTAATAAAATCGAGCCATACAAGTGGCACAAATCGGTAAACTTTCACCGGGACCGACGACGATCTGGACGATTGAGTTCAATAAAGGTCAAGCGTACAGGTACCCTAAGAAAATTAATGTGCATTCAGAACAGTAACCAAAAAACGCTATAAAATATAATTTCACTCTGAGTTAGCAGATACGAACAAATCCCCATATCAAATTTAAATGTACGATGAGCAGGAGTGATAAAATCAATGGGATACGAAACCATCGACGAGTACTCGATCAAGTAATGAGATGTACTCCATAGCAAACAAACAAGGGAACGATTAAGTCGTATACACTCACACTGTAATAAGGAAGGCTAAAGGATGTATAAAAAAAAAATCCATATATAATTAGTTGAATCAGTGCCATATGGTCACGAATACGAAGCATAGAATTGGAACTTATATAGTTAAATTTCATTAAACGAAATCCCCAAATCAAATGAAAACTCATCATCATATATATATATATATATGATGAATTCGATATATGTGGGAAAGTATAGGTATATACATGTGTGACGTATTATGTCTTGTGGAGTTTACATGTGATGGAGTTTATATTGTTTATATGTTGGGGATTATATATATCTCTACCATATATATATATATGGAATAGAAGTAAAAATTTTAAGAGATGAATCATAACGATTAATGTAACAAAGAGGTTTATACCTAAACTTTATATGTTCTACACTTGTGAAATCTATATACAATGGAAAATAGATTAAACATACAATTATGTTTAATAAAAGCATACGAAATTAAATTTGAAAGGGTAGGTCTAAATCCCTATGTAATCGTAAATAGACAATATTGAGGCTCATCAATTCTCAGGAAAATTGTAAAATGAGAGGAGAGCTTAGTCTTGGGAATAAAAAAATGCATGTGTGAGAGTTGGGGAACGTTACAGCTATGTTACTGCATTTAACAACAGTTGACCTCATTCATCATATTTAACACTTGGATTTATAATATTGGGATTTATAATAATTAGGTTAATATGATGTTTTTAATATTGAGTTTAATATTAATGTTTATACTATTAGGGTTTAATATCAAGGTTTTAATATTATCATTTAATTTACATATGGTTTAGGATATAAGGTTTAATATATGACTTATAAGCTATGGATTTATAATATAAACTTTATAATAAAGAGTATGAAACTCAAATTGAAACTTACTTAGTTGAGTACTTACTTTATCCTTATATTAAAACACTAATATTATTAAAGGATAAGGAAATGCCAATGATTATATGTATTGTTTCCTTGCTTTGCATCTCAAAATTCATTATTACCGCTACACTTGGAAATCATCCAAATAATCTATTTTTCCTTGGTATCGACTATAATATGTCTTTTCCTAACAAATGTGAGGTTCTAGGTTGACTGTGGTTTATTTTTCTGAGCTTCATTTTGATGCCCCAGTATTTAGCTCCTTTGGGCGACTACCTCAGAAGGCTTGACTCACTGATCACTCCTATTTATGCAGGCCCATCAACAATTGTGAGTTATTCCAAAAGTAAATCTATGGGTCAAACTACACGTGGCTTTGGAGGTCTATTTTAGTCAGTCTGGTCGATGGACAAACATATGCTAGATGTAGTTCAACATAACAACGTTATCCTTCCAAGATGTTGTTCAAATGCTATCCTCTAGATCTGCAATATAACCCCATTTTATTCGAAGTCCCTACATTGTTAACCATATGGAACATGACTTGAATTTGGAGGTTATCAAAAAAATGACCTACTCTCTTTTTCTTGTTCTTCAAAAAGGGAAATAATTTACAATTTTAATGGGTTTTTCCCAAAACAAAAATCTCTTACTCAATGTATATTCTCATTTTGAACACCAAATTGTGACATATATCTATGCTTTAAAATATTCTTCATTGTTCAATTAGACACCCAAAAGGACATCGATTTCATTCTTCAAGAGGGACCATAGTTTTGGGGAATGTATTTTTATTTAGCACCTCGTGGTTTACGGATTTTGATGGACCTACAATGGTTGTTATTTCAATTTCAGTTTTAATGAAGCTTCGAAGCCTTTCTCTTCCGTTCTAGCACCATAATATTCTTGAATACGTTGAATACGTTGATAACACATCGAGAAAATTCAAAAAAACTCTTAGAAAAAGAAATGATAATTTTTTTTCACCTTTAACATAATATATGTGAAAATATATCTAAGCCAAGGACTTCAAGATTACATAAATTTGAAGCACAATAAATGTCAGTGGTCTCATGTTTCGGACTATGAAAACGTAACCTTCCAATGTCATGAATGTTTCTGAATAGGTCATTTGCAGAATGCTTATATGTAGGATAAGAAATCACAAAAAATAAAAAGAGGAAACCTAAGCATCGAAAAGGAATCCCCTTCTGAAGAAGAATAAGAAGAGCACTCACTCTTCCCGCCACTGACAGGATCGATGATACAAATTTAGAAATTCCCTTTCCCTGGAGGCATGTAGATTTCAAATGGTTTTGGTGGCAGAAAAAGATCCCACACTTCGAAGAGATCTAATTCTAATAAATAAGTGCCCAACGTGGTTGTTAAAAATGAATTCAAAATGGTTTGGGTTGAACTCGACGTATTTATTAGAAAATACAAAAAGATAACAGAAAAAAGACCGGCTAGTGTGACAAATACTTGTTTTTCTATGGTTTCCCCATGCTATACTTATTAATTTTTCTGATGTTTCTTTTGGTTTTCAACTCTATGCTGAAAATCTTTTTATCTTAGAAATGCTTTATAACATATGCAAAATGTGTTTTCTTTTCTTCTTGATAATTAAAATTAAAAATATTAATATTAAAACCTTACTTTTAAAACCCAATACTAATATTATAATATTAATATATTATAATTATAAATTAATAATACAAAAACCTAATTATTATATTTATATATAAATTAATATTCATAATAAATTTCTATAATTACTAATGTGATCGATCGATATAGAGTTATATCCACCACATTTAACTAATATCCACAACATTTACTAATATTATTACGCTACTTTATAAATATATATAATTTAGAAAAAATATGTTATAATTAAAAAAAAACATAAAAATGATTTTGAAATTATTTCAAAATATACACAATGTTCTAACTTTCTAGTGTTTATATAGTGTCTATATATATTACTAGTATAGTTATCTCCTACATTCAATAAATAGTCTATGTAATCGAAGATAATTAGCATTTCTGACTTGAGGATCATATAACAATAAAACATGAAACTTAATAAAAAGGTTATCATTAAATTCTCCATACAACCTAAGATGCGCTCCCATACCACTTGCAAACTAAGCGAGCGCTCTACCACCATTAAATAGCTAAATGTGAATAAATAAATGCCAGAGTGCAATTTAAAAAATAAATAAATATAGAAATTCAGTGATGTTTATTCAATTAAAATTATTTGTCTTCCTTTTGGTATCTTTCAATCTTATTCCGTGATTTTTGTTTTCTTTAAATTTGACCTTTTAAGTTATTCAGCTACCAAACTTCGTAACATTTTCTATAATAGAATGAAATAATTCCACCAGAAAAATATATGATTGTTTAAAATAGATCTGTAAAAAGCCAGAAAGAGTTACACCATGAAATATGACTCGGAGGAGTAAATAGAGAGCTAATCTTTCACGGGTGGCATTCAAATATGACCATATTGTGTTCGTTTAGGATTGCGTAACCATGTGAAATAGCAAATAATAAAACGGTTTCTTTTATGGCGCATTGAGTGGAATTGAATTCACAAATCTTCACAAGTTATCATCTTCTTACTCACAAAATATATATACTCACACCACTCAAAAAATACGATTTCACATATAGTCATAAATAGTTATATATTTTTATATTTACTAACTCAACAAATTTAAGTTACATTTTCTTAAGCGAAAAAAATTATATTCCAAAATCAAAAAATATAAAGGATATAAATTATAATTTTTTGAGTTAGCAAGTTTATTCATACTTTGTTTTCAATTTTAACTACAATATTTTAATAAAAAATAGATTTTCAAAACGATGTAAAGTATTAGATGTTAAATATAATTATCCAATAATAATTGATGGTCTATACCAGGTTTAACAAACGATACCCACCTGGAAATAGATTTTTTTAGAGAGTGTTGTCCGAAAAAATATTGGGATGCTATGGAAGCGGCATATCCATTAAAATGTTTAACTATCAGTGCCTGTTCACATCTATCGATCTCTCAATTCAATCAATTGCCTGCAATACTATATGATAATAAAGACAGACGTGGAGATAATTAACGGACAAATTAATCCAGTGAAAAGTGGCTAACAATGAGCCATTAAGTAGTTAAGATCATACATAAAATTATTTATATAAAAAGAAATTGAAAAAATTCTCACATGGTCAAGAATATTACTATTAATGAAGTCCAAAATAGAGTTAAAAAGATATACAAACTGCTATAATTTATTTTGTTTATATGTTGTATATATATTCGTATATATCAATGCATTCATTACTATATTTATATATGTAAAATGATATTATATATATATATATATATATATATATATATATATATATATATATATATATATATATATAAACCTAGTGTCTATATTTATATAAAATCGAATTGAAGTAAGGTATTTAGTTTATATATAACACTATTAGGAGAATGCAACCTGCACGTTATTCGCTACCTCTGACGGCCGCCTTTAAGGTCTACAGCAGGTTACATGTTGATTGCCGTTCAGTTCTCAATTCTCGCTGCGATTCTCTGTCGCTGAAATGACAGTAAACCCTAGGAAGCAGAGGAATCTTGTATATATAACCCTACGAAACAGGGGATATATATATATATATATATATATATATATATAAAACAATGTGTCTATATTATTATAAACTCGAAGTAGAGTATCCAATTTACATATAATGCTATCAGGAGCATGCAAGCTGCCTCTGATTGCCGCTTTTAAAGACTGCCAAAGGTTACATGTTACTGGCCGTTCAATTCTCCGTGCGATTTTCCGTCGCTGCCCATCTGACATGACACAAACCCTACGAATCAGGGGAATCTTTCAAAATATTAATAGAAATGTTCACGTGGTCACGACGTTTATAATGCCAGGTAATTGGAAATTCCTATTCCACAATTTTTTTTTTCGAAACGATATCTTATTGGGTTGCGCGTATTCTGAACATGGGTTTATATTCGTTGTATTCACAAACATTTTGTGGTATTGAATGTGCCACTCATGTTTGCTCGTGCACTTTTGGCATGTTCTTCTATCCTCGCACGCGGCAGCCGTGCAAAACTCGAGTTGTTCTGCTTTCTATTTAAATATATAATAAGCTAGACATAAAACTAAGTATTCTTTATGAGAAGAACCAGCGAAGAAAAATATATGAAGCATTGAAACGCCTTTTCGTCAATCGATCCGGCCAACGGAATTCAAATGAGCGCCAACAATGAGATGGCTGAGAATTTCAAATCAGCGCCAACAATAAAATGCCCGAGATTTTCAGTTTGCAGTATCTTAATTGGATTGCGACATATAGAGTAACTGCTGCATTTTTCATGCTTTTTCAAGAGCCAACTTGATTAAATTGTACCAAATACATCGAACAAATTTTCTGCGCAAGTCGTTCGCTACCATAATATAAAAATGTGGCCGCCTGTAAATTACTTATTCAAAGCCTTCTGTAAATGTATCATGATAGGAACTTGTGGCCAAGAAGGATGATCAGTTTACACATGTTAATAGGTTCATGGAATCACTGGCAAAAAGTCAACCACTGTCCACGGTGTTTTTGTTTTCTCACCTGTAAAAGTGGAGCCGGCTGTTGTCTTATGCTGTCTAGATCTGACGAAATTACCGGTTCATATCTCCAATGCAGTCCATGTCGAGTGTAAATGTTATTAAATGAATAAATTCAAAGTGACAGCAGAAAAGTAAATATCAAGTTAATAAACAAAGACAATACAGGCCACATATAAAGCGATGCAGAAATTTCGATACGAGTTGCATGTCACAAAATATAATGTTCAGTGTTCCTGCTAGATGGCGCGATGCATAAATTCCGATGCAAGTTTCATGGTAGAAAATGTCATGCTCAGTGCTCCTGCTTGATGGCGGCGTTCCTGACATGGACGGCGCGTTAGCTTCTTTTTTTAATCAGTCGTTCAGATATCAAATCAACTTAGGCAATTTTGGGCAATTTTAATACTTAAACTTTGTTTTCGAAACAAAAATAATAATACAATCTAGATACCAACACTACCAAGTATATGACAAAATGTATATTTATAAATTACATATTCATATGAGTTATATGAGGAAATATCGTGCTCAGTGCTCCAGGCTTTCTGGCATTCACAGCGCATTATAACTTTATCTTTCAATTAAATGCATCGATCGAGCACCATTCAAATAAAAAACATTATATTAATTTTCCCTCGTTCGAATTTTGATATTAAAATTTTATATGTTTGTGAAAGCACAGGTTAAATAATCCTAAGCATAAAATTTGGGCTTCACGATAAATATAACAATATAAGGGATTCTAGTAAAATCTGGATACCAGTAATAGAATACTACACTATATTATATATTTTATATTTCTAAAGAACTAATTATATAAAGAAAAATATCTTTCGCTGGAATGCCAAATGGACATATTTATACGCCTATATATATATGTGGAAAGTAGTTATTAGTATGATTGTGCTTCGATGTGGCATTTGTGATTCCATTTTTACATGCAGTTCAAACTATATATTTCAATAAAAATAAAATATATTTGAAAAGAAAAGTAATATGGGTTATAATAAAAAAAATAAAAATTAATATACATGTTTAATAATTTCAAAAAAAATGTTATAATACATAAATAACTTAAATTTTACTATAGTCATTCAGATTTGTTCAGATATTAAAATTGAATGTACTAAAAATATTTTAATGATTTAAAATGATAAATAAAATATTTAAATGTCTACATAATATAATAAAATTTAATATTATTTTCAAAATAAAATAAATTTATTAGGGTTAAAAGAAAATGTGATTAAGATTTTAAACATTATAACTTTTAAATATATTTAATATTCGATTTAAATAAACTATTTGAAAATAGATTTGAAGATTTAAATAAAATAACAAATACTTCATCATGAGAAGAGATGTAATTAATTAGTATAAAATTGATATTTGACATTTAAAAATGTTTACGATAATAACAAATTTAAGTGTTAGTCATCAATAACATAATCTAATATGTACCTTTAAATAATGAACATTTATCTAGAAATAAATTAATAAACAAAAAAATAACATTAACTTGGACAATATCCTCCCTACACAAAATCTCTCACTACAAATGGTATGTAAAAGAAATAATGTCATATATATATATATATATATATATATATATATTACTACTATTTTACTTTTGATAATTTATAAATATATTTTCTTTTGTCAATTTTCACTCAAATCGAATAAATTTTTTTAAATTTACAAAAATACCATTCAAAAATACAATTAAAATATTAAGTAACTATATATATATAAGGAAGTACTACATATTCTTTGAGATGTATTGTCACATACCTAGTTTAGCCTCCCTTTTTTTTTTTTAATATATCATATATCCATTCTTGTATTAACTACATTACTAGCACAATGACATTTACCAATGTAGTTGATATACTCCCATAGGCATATATCACGCACATATACAACCACATTGGAAAATGTGATTGATATACACAGATATACATTTAGCAATCATTTACCAATACTTATTAATGTATAATATGACTATATATATAGATATAGATATATATATATATATATATATATAGATATATATATATATATATATATATATATATATATATATATATATATATATATATATATATATATATATATATATATATATATATATATATATATTATAGGGTTATTACTACTAATAATTATTTAATTTTCATCATTATCTTAGTTATTAATATACATTTATTAACATATTAATATAACTATCGACATCTTTTATACATAATGATAGATTTATTAACCATTCCAACATAACAATATAAAATTCTAATATTAAATAAATTATTATAAGGTTGAATATTATAAAATCAAAAATTATCAACCCTAAGATTAATATAAAAAACCAAAAGGGAAAAAAAACTAAATGGAAAAGCACAACCTTAGGATTAAAATGTTTGAATATTAATAAGAACAATGTGATACATCATGATATTAAACTTGAATATTATAAACCCTAACATCATCCATCCTTAAGATTAGTATTATAAAATCTAGGTTTATAAACCCTAATATTAGTATTATAAATGCTAATAATAAAGCATATGAATGATATAAATTGAGGTGATCAATTTTATAAACCCTTGAGAATAATAGACCCAATGGGCTAATATTATAAACCCTTAAGATTAATAAACCTATGGGATTAATGTTAATATTCTAGACCCTAAAATTATAAAACCAAATATTATAAACCTCAATATTAAAAATTGAACATTTCAAACCCTTATACTAAATTCCATATTATAAACCCAATATTAAAAACCTCAATATTAAACCTAAAGGATTAATAGTATAAACCCGAGGGGAAATAAACCAAAGGGATTGATATTATAAACCAAATGGATTGATAATATAAATCCAAGGGACGAATAATATAAACCCAAATGATTATTCCTATTAAAATCCAAATAAATTAAGCACCCAAGAGATGAATATTAAAATCGTAAAATTTTAATACACGAAATTGATTTACATTATAAACCCAAAGGATTAAAAAGTGCAAGGAGTTATTAATATTATAAACATAAGGTCATGTTGTAAACTTTGGGGATAATTAACGCAAATGATCAATAAACCCAAAGGATTTTTATTATAAGACCTAGGGATTAAAACTCAAGGGATTAATGAACCAAACTAATTATTAATATTCTAAACTGGAGATATTAGAAACTCAAGGGATTAATGAACCAAACTAATTGTTAATATTCTGAACTGAAAATATTTGAAATCATAGGGAATAATGAACCGAACTAGTTATTAGTATTATAAACCAAAGTAATTAATAAACCCCAAAAAGTTATGTTATAAACCAAAAGCATTGGTAAACCCAACAGATTAATAGTATAAACCTAAAGGAATAATAGTATAAGCTCCAGTATTAAAAATTATAAATATAAGAGACTAATATTCAACTAAAATAAATCCAAGAAACTAATATTAGTATTTGATTATAGATCCAAGAGTTTAATATTAATATTAAACCCAAGTTATTAATGTTCTAATCCAAGGGATTAATAAACTAAAGGAGTTTTCATTATAAACCCAATGGATTATAAATCCAAGAGATTTAAATTAAACCCTAGGATTAATATTATAAACCTTATGAATAATATTATATCTTAGGAATATGAATATTTAGGTTAATAAACCCAAGGGATTGATATCATAAATTCAATAGACTAATAAACCCAAGGAATTATAAACTCATGAGAATAATATTAAAAATGAGGAATTAATAATATAAGCCCAAGTGATATAAATCCTAAGTTAAATATTATAAAACTTAAAATAAAAATTAGACCATAAGATTAAATTTATAAACCTTAGGATCAACATTATAAACCTAGATTATTAATAAACCCAAGCGATTAATATTAAAAACCAAAAGATTTTAAACCGAAGGGAATAACATTAAACCTTAGGATTAATATTAAATCCTAGGAACATAAGCCCTAAGATTAATAAACCAAATAGATTAATATTGTAAACTAATGCATTATAAACTAAAGAGATTAATATTAAATCCTAATCTTAATATTGTAAATGGTAGTCTTAATATTAAACACTAGGAATATAAAATTTATGATTAATATTAGAAACCCTAGGAATAATATTATAAACCTAAGGGATTACTAAACCCATTGGACTAATATTAAAAACTAGAGGGATTATAAACCCAAGGGAATAACGTTATACCTTGCGATTAATATTAATCAATATTTATCAATATTATAATCTTTGAGATTAATATTATAAACCCAAGAGATTAATACTTGTAACACCCCCAATTTGTGTGTGGAATTTTTAAAGTTAGACATTTGAACTTTAATCCTAAGGGGGTGGACCCCAGGGGATGAGTATGGTGTGAATGTATTTGCATATTTTATTTGAGGAAATAAATAAAATGATTGTGCATTTTGACCAAAAAAGAGAATTTGAGATCACTTGCCAAATCCATGAGGATGGATAAGGCAACAAATCCCCAAAAATCTTTCAAAAAAATCCTTGAAAGAAATTAATTTAGATTTGAGGAGGAATCTAAATTTCCCCAATGAAGAGGAGTAGTTGGGAAGAGGTGAGAAAAAGCTGGAAAAGCCGAGGAAAAGCTTAAAGCAGCTTTAAAGAGTCCCAAAATGGGAAGCCTAGGCTAAACAGGAAAGAAAGCATCCTGCTATTCTGGACGCAGAATTAGAAACATGCTTTGGGGAAATATGAGCTTAAATAAGCTGCTCCTAGGCAGATCAGAGGTGGATCTGCTCTAGGAGGTGATCTCTGCTCGGGGGTGAGTCCTGGGAGACAAAGAGGACTCTAAGGTTGGGAGGTTGGTCATTTGCAGATTTTGGTATGTTCTGAAATTTTGTTATTCTATTTTCTGATGGTATGAATTGGCTACATATAGAAAAGTTAATTCAATGGTGTATTTGATATTAGTACTAAATTTAACAGAATCCATACTAAGGCATTCACCTTTCAGATTCTGTTTAGTTGTAGACTAGAAATCTGTGAAGTAGAAACTCCAGAAACTCTAAACCCAGGTCGGTTTAAATCTGAAATTTCTTGGTCTCTACAGATGCTTAAATTTTATGGAGTTCTCTGTAGAAATAAAAATGACATGATATACTTATGTGTAAGTTAGAGAAACATTATAGTAGCATTGAACTATACCTAGTATGTAGCAGAAAGAAAGAAAGCAAGATACTTGAAATATAGGTTGCATATATGAGACAACTAACAATTAAAACAATTATGGATTGGATATACGAGCATTCTAACCTATATAATGGTACCATAGAAGAACAATTCTATTCTACATGCTTTTGATATTATTTATGAGGGGATAGATATTCATATCCAAGTTTACCCTTACTCCTTGAAAACAATTATACTAGCAAAATAAATTGTAACTAAGATCCTTTAGTGAAATACCATTAATTACATCTAGATATACCTCACGAGAAAATCAAAGTTAAGGGTAAGGACTTTAGAACAGGTATGATGAATTTTCATGAATCTACAAAACAACTTCACATTTGAGAAGAGCTTTAGCACTTATAACAGGTGTAGAGTATTCTGCATTTAACTTTCTTTTAAACCATTGATAGAAATATTAGTGCAATAAAGTTAATCTGCACACCGTTACTCAATCCATCGAATATCTATATAGGTGCCTTTAAAAAGAAGAATCAATATCTTAGCACTATTAAGGGCCTCTATTTAAAGCAGTATCGACTACCTATAAAGATATTCATAAACATTCGTGAAACAAATTATATTAAAGTGGAATAGTTTTCGTGGCCTTATAAATGCACATGTATTCATAAAAGTATTTGAAATTTATATGTGAGCGTAACAGCGCCTGCCGCCTTTTAAATGTACAGATTATTCAGAAAAAAACAAAAAAAAACCAATTGGGAAAAATTATATATATAAGCGTGATACCTTTGGTAGACATTTAAATGTCTATGTTATTTGTAACCCTGGAAAATAAGGTCATAGCCATGTTACTAAATTAAAGTCACGTGACCGCATTAACCTAGCGACATCTCACATTTATATTCTAGTAAAAATAAAAATAAATAGCAGGGTAAGGGTCGAGTGCTACCATTAGTTGTTGATATTCGATTTACATGCATGTATATGCAAGGAAAATAAA
Organism: Pinus albicaulis; assembly: GCA_034641835.2. NCBI lineage: Eukaryota > Viridiplantae > Streptophyta > Pinopsida > Pinales > Pinaceae > Pinus > Pinus albicaulis. The sequence goes on from CM076578.1 coordinate 858,735,048, forward strand.
ACCATAATATCAGTACTGAAAGAAAACAAAACAAACCACGGCTTTTCCCATATTGTTTCAATGAAGTGAAAATACGAATAGGATTTCAAGGCGGTCAAATAGGGCTCTGTAGATGCATGGGCCGGTATTATGTGCTACGAAGTTACCCAAATCTGCCAACCGGCAGAAAAGTCAAACGTGGCAAGGGTAGGTCCTTTTACTTATGGGAAGTGAAGAGAATACATTAAGAAACAACACCTCCACCGTTAGAAGCAGACAGATGATTCTCGTTGGGTATGGAGGGCATTCACTGTGTTAAATAAAATAGTTCATAAGTCGGACGTAGTATCCACAAAACAAAAACATCCAACCATAGTATAATATAAACCACGATCGGGAAGATGCTCCCATCATTAAAAATAACAGGGATAGAATGATGAACTCTAGCAAAGTAATGAGAAAGATTGAAACCATAACTTGGATCCTGCACCGAACATCAGTTATCATCAGACGAGTTCGAGCTGGATGAAATTAACACGCCGTGACTATAATCCGGCTAAGACAGTCCAGCGAAAAAGAGATAATCGCAGTCCTAGATAAGGATTGACAGGTGCAGTCACTTTCGAAGGACAGCGAAATGGTGAAACCACCTCGCCTTAAAATTTATGCCTAACTCGCTACACAAGTACAAAAAAAAACGGTTGGGGTTTACCTGCGGGTAGGGATTCCTCCCTCCCTTGCGTCGTATCGATGGAAACCATTTTAAACAAGGAATCCATACGAGGCACCAACGGAATCTAAACGCCAGCAGTGTGAATCCTGTTCTACCCTGAAAAAAAATACGAAACGTCAAAATGATAAATCTGTGAAACCGAGTTCCTACAAGAAATACACCCAGAAGCAGATTTACAACCTTTGAAAAAAAAACACATGGTAGGTATCACTCAAGCAGAGCGCTGTCGGATCAACACATGTTAGGAACCGAGACAGATCCCTGCTCTGCTGAAACCATCCTGGCATGTCGACGACTCTTCCTCTTTGCTCGAAACAAAACAGCAGGTTATGAGCAAGCATTCTCGATCTAGATAGGAAGAGTCGGACAAATGAATCGGCGTAAGAGCCTCAAATAAAAAGGAAACCTAAAAACCCTAAACTCTCCTGCTCAGAACTCCAGAGAATCCCGAAATTTATTCAGGAAACCGCCACATCGCTATGAGGGTACCAGGCTGTATTACTATGTGCAGGGGAGGACGATATACGCCAGCAGTGGTACTATTCGCTCAGGTGCGATACACCGTCCTTGCCTGCTATAACATTGAACTAGAAAAACCCAACTCGCACGATAGCTCAGATCTAACCAAATGCAGTGCGACGCGGACCTTTCAACCCATAACTGGTACGTGTGTTGCGCTTTCAGCGTATGAAATCACGCCAAACATACACCGGTTCAGAAACCCCATCATGATAAACAGCCGTAAGATGAATAAGTCCGGTTATTATATTATTTCCGTCACGTCGAACCTCAGTTCTGAGCGTTATGGCGGAATACGCAACCTTTGTATTTACAGCCTGTACAGATGAACCTTGCCGTGGCAGATCTGTCGACGATCTGTAAGTAAATAATGCCAATACAGTTCACAATTAGGGTTAGACCAGTAAACAAAACAAAGATTGAACGACGAGCTGATCTGGCATTACATCACCAGCTCGAATACCCTACATCGCCACTGCGACAAACTTACGTGGATGGTATGTAATCGTCAAAAGGGTTAATTAGAATGGTTATTGTGTATTATTTACATCGATCCATAAACAATGCAGTGTCACGATTGTCGGCGGAGAAAATACACCGTATTTGCACAAAAAATATATATATATTCATCGGCGTTATATACCGATATAATACCAGTCTTTACTTGCAAAAGTCAACGGAAGAGTTTTATAGATATTAACGTATGCCTTCCAATAGTTTGACCACGGTAGATATAAAATATAATTATATATATATTAGGCCAAAGAGATATGCGAACCATAACTTATTCGAGCTCATGATATATATATGTGGAGTATATAGTCATATGCGTGCATAGGCTATAATTATATATATGGGTGGTGCATATCAATACATAGGCCGCACATGGGTGAAAGGTAATTATGTACATATATGTGTTATGAAAAGTAGATGCAAATTTTAACTATTCTATCTCATGATGTACATATGTGGATTTTATATTAATATACATGAGTATGTTATAACTATGTATGGGTGTCGTGTTTTAATATATGTTATAACTATATATGGGTGATTGTGTATAGGACTACAAAAAGAAGCATAAAATCTTATGTACCGAGATGTAATGTAAACATAAGGGATATGGGATAGTATTAGGAGCATGGTAATGGAAAAGAGATTTCCTTGTTTTAATTAAAAGAGATAACAAAGGAATGAAGGGAAATATAATCAGAGATGAAATCAAATTTCCAAACTTAGGAAGCATAATGAAATCCATATACATATAGAAAGAAAAAAAAAAAAAAATTTCTTGAACTAGAGGTGCTACAATACTATAAATCCAAGGAATTAATAAACATAAGGGATTAATATTATAAACTTAGTGGCTTATAAGCACAACATAATATAAACCCAAGGGATTAATATTATAAACCTAAGGGATTGATAAACTCAAAGGATTAACATTAAAAATCGAATAGATTGATAAACCGAAGGCATTGATATTAAACCATACGACTAATATTATTAACCCTAATACCAAAAATTATAAACACAATATTAAACTTTACTATTATAAACTAAATATTAAAAGGCCTTAATATTATAAACGTTTTATTAAACCCAAGTTTTGTAATTTAAAAATGCAACACTAAATAAATTACAATGTAATGCAACATTGCCATATGCTTGTTAGAATTATTTTTATATTGATATAATGTTCATCACAATGTTACGTTGGATACATTTTTGTACCATTCCAATGTTATAGTATCAAATCGTTGATTTTATTAGCCCAATCTACTAATCAACCCAATGGATTAGTAATAAAAATGAAAGAGATTATAAACCCAAGGGAATAATATTAAACCCAAGGGATTAATATTATAAGCCCAAGGGATATATACCCTAAGATGAATATTAAAAACTATAAAATAAACATTATACCCTATGATTAATATCATGAGCCTTGTGATTAATATTATAAACTCATTGTCGATCATTGTTGAAGATGATTGAATAAGAATCATTGTTGACCATTGTTGACCATGATTGATTTTCGTATTGAAAGAATATTTGTTACAATGTGACATTGGACCATAATTGAACATGATTGACCATGATTGATTTTCATATTGACAATATTTGTGACCATGTGACGTTGCACCATGGTTTGTCATGGATGACCATGGTTGTGATAATGATATGTTGGACCATGAGAGAATATTTGTCATAATGTTACCATGGATATTGATGATAAATTGACCATGATTTTCATATTGAGACAATATTTGTCAGAATGTGATGTTGGACAATGGTTGATAATGGTTGGTGGCAGTTGACGATGGCTGATTTTGATATTAAGACAATATTTGTCACAATGTGATGTTGGAAAATGGTTGACCATGATTGATTTTCATTTTGAGATAATATTTGTCACAATGTGACATTTGACCATGGTTGACTATGACTGAAGATGGTTTATTTTCATATTGATACAATTTTTGTTATAATGTAATGTTGGACCATGGTTGACTATGAATGGCCATGGGTGACGATGGTTGGAAATGCTTAAACATGGTTTATTTTCATACAGAGGCAATATTTGTCACAATGTGAAATTGCATCATAGTTGACAATGGTTTACCATGATTATAAATTGAAGGGGTCGATATTATAAATAAAGGAACTAATAAATGCAAGGAATTAATACTAAAAACCCAAGGGATTATAAACAATAGAGAATAACATTAAATTTAATTGTTTAATATTATCAACCCAGCATATATAAACCCTAAGATAAATATTATAAACCCTAGAAAACTTTGGGATTAATAATATAAATCCAAGATATTAATACTATAAATCCAAGGAATTACTCAACATAAGGGATTAATATTATAAACTCAATGGATTATAATGAGAGGAGAATAATTTTAGACCCAAGGATTAATATTATAAATCTAAGGGATTGATAAACCAAAAGGATTAAAATTAAAAGTCCAAGGGATCGATAAACCGAAGGCATTGATACTAAACCATGTGAATAATATTATAAACCTTAATACTACAAATTATAAACTCAATATCAAGCTTTAATATTATTAACTAAATATTAAAAGGCCCTAATATTATAAACTTTGTGTTACACCCAAATTTTGTAATTTAATAATGCAACATTGAATAAATTACAATGTAATGTAACATTATGATAATGATTGTTAAACTTATTTCCATATTGACACAATGTTGGTCACAATGTGATGTTGAATACATTTTTTTACCATTCCAATGTTACAGTATTAAACCATTGGTATTATAAACCCAGGAGAATAATAAACCCAAAGAATTAATACTAAAAATGCATTGATTGTAAACCGAAGGGAATAACATTAAATGAAAGGGACATAAGACCTAAGATGAATATTATAAACCCTAAAATAGACATTATACCACAAGAGTCATATCATAAGCCTTATGATTAATATTATAAACCCAAGGGATTAATAATCCCAAAGGACTATTATGGAAAACCCAAGGGATTACAGACCCTAGGGAATAACATTAAACACTAGGACGAATATTATATCATGGGAATATAAACCCTAAAATTAATAAACCCAAGAGATTGCTATCGTAACTAATAGGCTTAATATTAAACCCTAGTAATATACACCCAAGGATTAATATTATAAATTGAAGGAATTTACATTATAAACCTAATTTATTGAAAAACGGAAATATCTATATTAAACCCTAAGACTAATATTATAAACCCTATCAATAATATTATACACTAAGAATATGACCACTTAGATTAATAAACTCACGAGATTAATATTATAAACCCAAGGCAGTAATAAAAATAAGGGATTAATACTAAAACTCTTAAAACCCTAAAGGATTAATATTGTAAATCCAACATATATAAAACCTAAGGTAAATATTATAGACCCTAAAAAAAATTTTGTTGGCCATGATTTATTTTCATATTGAGACTATAATTGTCACAGTGCGGCATTGGACCACGCTTGACCATGATTGATTTTCATATTGAGAGAATCTTTGTCACAATGTGACGTTGTACTATAATTGACCATGGTTAATTTTAATATTCACAATATTTGTCACAATGTGACATTGGACAATGGTTGATTGTGGTTGGCGATGGCCGATTTTGATATTAAGACAAAATTTATCATATTATGACGTTGGACAATGGTTGACCATGAATTACCACAATTTATTTTCATATTGACCATGATTAGCCACGATTGACCATGATTTATTTTCATTTTGAGACAATATTTATCACAATGATACATTTGACCATGGTTAACTATGATTGAAGATGGATGACCATGGTTGATTTCTATATTGAGACCATATTTGTTATAATGTGACGTTAGATCATGGTTGAATATGAATGATGATGGTTGACGATGGTTGATGATGGTTGGTTGACGATGGTTGACGATGGTTGAATTTCATATGGAGACAATATTTTTCATAATGTGACATTCAACCATGGTTGACCATGATTATAAATTTTCCATGAAATAACCATGACACCAAAGAAATGGATTGGGATGATTCTGACTTCCCAAGAATTGCTAATACATTGAAATATAAAGGCCCAAACATTGTCCCAGAGAATTACATTAAAATACTAAATAGATCCATTCTCAAATTCAGGCAGCAAGCCCAAAAAACTTCAATTGGAAAAATTAGTTCCAATCTCTTAGGGCCTCTTGTCGAAAAAAAGAAGGACATTTGAAAGAAGCACATAGATGAGTTGAAATTTTTTTTTAAGCGAAATCAACAAATTCTGTAAGAATTTGGTGAAATTCTTGTCAAATTAGGTAGAAAAAGTTAAACTCATATATTTATCCCTCCACCAATGCATTTCCCCCATGAAGATAATATTCTACAATATCATATGTGTCACTTGTAATAAAATTTAAAGGATTCTCGAGCATAATTAGTTTATGGAACATGAAAAATTCTTGATGATTCAGGAAACTAAAACTTCCTATGAAGTGAGCAATCAATAAATTCTAGAGGAACTACTACGCATTCCTATAAACTAAAGTAGAGTCAAGTTTAGCTGACTTGGCAATTCCTCCACCAAATCATATCCCCCATGCAGATAATCCCTTGGAATATTAGACACCTTATATGTAAGGGAAAGAAAAGGATTTTTAAAGACAGTTTATTCATTGAACATGAAAACTTCTTGATGATTTACAAAACTAAAATATTATATGAAGTTTTATGTAAGGTGATAGAAAAATAGGTCCAGGCTTTGCAGTTGATAGAAATTAAATCCAAATGTCAATGTAAAGGTCTTGCTATCATATAGAAATATCAAGAGGTATCGATCCCTAATGTGTTTTATTATTTCAATGTTCTCACTATAAAATTTTGTCTCATTTTATCATTAGAAATATGTTTTTTTTAAATTTTTACAACCCTTTAATTCCTAGAAAAAAAGGACATTTTCTTAACTCCACAAAGAATCATGGTTTCCTCATCTCCCTGATATATTAGATCATAATAGACGATTTCAGTCTCATAAAATCATTTTACAAAAAAAAGGGCCATCATAGATATATATCAGTGGAATCCAACCTCTTCTAAGATTTCATGACTTCTTCTCATTTGGTTGACCTTAGCACCATCAACGACACATACTTGGAATAACCGTAGAGGGAGCTACCATCAGAAAACTTCAAAGATGGATAAGTATCTCATCTCTGAAAATATAATGTCTAGGGAAATTTTCATAGAGGCTTCCATCCTCCCTATCCATGTTTTTCATCATTGACCAGTCAAATTTGATACTAAAATCAAGTCCTTCCCATGAAATAAGCCTTTTCCTCTCAAGCATTTCTAGCTCCAAAATACGAACCTATAATCCATAATAAAGGATTATTGGGATGAACTATTAAAATTAGAAGAATAAACCATGTCCTCAATATATAAGAATTTGAAGAACATTAAATAAAACTCAAAACAGTGTATTCAGCTCTATCTCTACTCAAAATTTAGCATCAAGCATCTTCTAGAACTCTTTCTTCAAGAAGGGAGCTAACTTCTATCAAACTAGTTTGGTACGTTCCTTTAAAGGAATGGTGTATTGGATATAATATTCACTATAAGCTTTCAATTCCTAGTATAACCATGCAAATCTATCTTTAAATTCTTGCAGAAGCTTTTCTACCTCAACCCTTTCCTCTTGGTTGGTTTCTTTACCTACCTTGATTATTTTGGGATTCAATTCTAAGTCTATGTTTATTTCAATGATATCAAGTGATAATTGAATTAAATTTGATATATTACATATATCATTATTGTCAAAGGATATTTCCATGAAATTTTTCTCTTCTATCCTAGTATCATTATGCTCATCCTTTCCTACTTCATTTAGATCCTCAAATTGAGTATTTATTTGAACAAAATCAATGATATTGGAATCATCCCCGAATAATTTCCAATTCTCTTGGTGGTAAGGTATAGCTGGCCTCAATATGAAAATTGTAGTAAATTCTCCTAATTTAGAGGTAGCCCCATGAGGTGGTTGAAGGGTATTGGCCGAGACAACAAGGGAGTCAAGTATAAAATTCTTTTCCCTATAAACTGCATCTTTTTTTTAAGTTTCGAAACACGCATTTGTGACACAAAATGATATTTGTATTTTTTAATATTTTCATCCTTGGAATTGAATGTTACATTAATTTGGGAAACAATTAGAATACAATCTCCTATAACCTTTAAATGCCTCGTTACTTTGATAGGATCTAAATCCAACCCTAAAGTAAGGGCCTCATATTCAACTATGTTAATTGTACATTTTGAAGGAAATCCTACATGAGAACATAATATGCCTATTGGACGGTGAAATTAAGATGATCCATGCTATTGAGATAGTTGCATAGCAAGCCCCATCAAATTATATGGTCCAAACTTTTTTTACATCCTGCTCAGGTGTTAGGTCCCTATATTACTAGTATAGTCCCATATTGTTGTTATTGTAACCCCCTTATTGTTATTTTTGTACCCATGGAACCCAAATATTGTTATTATTGTGCCATTACATTATTATTTTTAGGTTGGCTAGGATTATATTGTGATCCCATGGACTCCTATATATAGAAGGAGGTTTTTTCATTTGTCTCATCCAAAAATTGTTCATTTATGTGATGTATTGGATATTGCCCCCTCAAAGTGGCTGATTTCTAAGGTGTTGATATCTCTTTTCTTCTATTTTTGGAGCTAGTTTCATAACATTTGGTATCAGAGCTTTGTATTCTAAGGTTTCACTGCTCCAAATAGGTTATCATGGAATTTTTGCTATAAATTATTTTCTACGAAGGTTCAGAAGCTGAAATATTTACAGAGAAAAGCCAAAATCCCAAGAAATGTTGTGTGAAAAGTTCAGACCTTTTTTCCCAATATTTTAGGAGATATGATCTGTGGAAGTTAAAGTTTTTTTAGGCTCCCAAATTTCACCTAAAGAAGGTCATATTTGAATTTTTACTCTAACATTTTTTGTACTAAGTTTCAAAAGCTAAATTTTTTATGGAGCGAAAAAGAAGTCCTGAGGAACGTCTTGTAAAAATTTTAGATCTTAGTTTGTATAATTTTTGACGATATGATCTATGGAAGTTAGGGTTTTGTCAAACTCCTGAAATTCATCTCAAAGAGGTGACCATGGGAAAGCCGTCATAAGTCTCTCTCTAAGCATCATATTCGAATTATATAAAAATTAGCTACAAATACACGAACTTTAGTTTCCTTTGTATCAATTTAAGAGCCTAAGGAGGAAAAAGGTACACGTGGCACACCATACAAGTTCACTCTACTAAACTCGTCTATAATTAGGAAATTGTGGCAAATTGGGCATAACATTGCCTTGAAGAATCCAAATCAGGCCAGACCTGTGGCATTTGACAGAAGCTACAGAGGGCTACTATAGGGTCGAATTTGATATATTTAAGATCTATAATTACAAAGATAATTTAGTTTCATTATTGAGCTCCTTAAAAGAAAGAAAAAGGTCTGTATTTTTTTTTGAATTGCATAATTCTTGTGTGAAACATCAATTTGAATCAATTCGAAGGGCATATTGTAGAATAGATATCAATATCGCGTTCTAAAATTCCCCCTAAAAATAATTTAACACCCATTAAGCTTTTAGAAGGATCTACTATGACTAATGAAGATGAGGAACTAAAACATGACATGTCAAAATTACAAGAGATCAAAGTGCACCGAATTTCGCTCTAGCAAAGAGAAACAAAAAATGAAATGGAATTTTTGAAGAAAGGCATGGAAGCTAATATGGATGCTTTGAAGAAAGGAATGGAAACTAACATGTATGGCATGGAAGCTAGCATGGAAGCTAAGATGGATGATATGGAAGAAAAAATAAAATACAACATGGAAGAAATGAAGAATGATATAAAAGCAGACATGGAAGGTTTGACAAATTTGATAGAAGAAATGTTTCCTAATGGCGAAAAAATAGGAGAGGGAACTCGTGATGACAAAAAAATAAACGTTAAACATGATTTTATAAAATGTAATGTTGGATGGAAGAACCATGATATTCCAAATATGGATATGAGAAATTTTGATGGCAAGGATCCCATAACATGGATACCACATATGGAGCAATATTTTGATCTCAATAATGTACAAAACACAGAAAAGGTATGCATTGAAATTTTATATTTAGAACAAAATACATTTGTATGGTATCAATGGCTTTTCTCCCGTAAAGAAATTGTCACTTGGTCAATTTTTATGGAGGAAATGATAGCACATTATGAGGATACAAAGAGAAACACCTTCTTTAGCCAATTGATAAATCTAAAACAAAAGGGGTCAGTGGTGGAGCACATTGAGGACTTCCAAAAATTGAATATAAGGGTAATTGGTATTCCAGAGGAACAAAGGATTGATGTTTTCATAGGGAATTTATAGGATAACATCCAACATGAATTTCATGTTTGGGAACCTGATTCATTGCAGAAGGCATTCAAATTGGAAAGAAAAATTGAATGTAAAATTATTTCTAAAAGGAAGCCTACCACTCACATCTATAAATATGGAAGTGTTTCTACTCTTAGGCTTCCACAACCTACAAGGTTGACACAACAAAAATTGGAAGAAAAAATAGTAAAAGGCGTTTTATAGAGTTTTGATAAAAAATACACTAAAGGTCATAAGTTTGCTGAGAAGAAATTATTTTACATAGATTGTGAATAGGAGGAAGAAAATGAAGAAGAAAATTCAAAAGAAGATGATATACACCAGGAAAAAAACCTAGAAGAAGAAGAAATGAGTCTGACCATGTAGTGTAATGCATTGGTAGGTATTATCACTCCTCCAAATCTGAAGATAGAAGGACATATCAAGAAGAAAAAGGTAATAGTGTTGATTTATTCGGGTAGTACCCATAATTTTATTCATTGTAAGGTAGCCAAGGAATTGAATTGTTCACTATATCCAACACTAGAATTGCAGGTGATGGTTGCAAATGGATGAACTATAAATTTCTCTGGAAAATGTCATAATATCAAGCTAACCATGGGGGAATATGTATTGAATAGTCCAGTGCTTTCCATTCCAATGGGAGGTGTCGATGTTGTACTAGGAGTACAATGGTTACAATATTTGGGGATGATATCTTTTAATTTTCAAGAAATTTTCTTCAATTTTTTTTTAGAGGGAAAGGAAATCGACTTATGGGGTATCGCAGGGAAGCCGGGAAAGATAATAAGCTCTAATTTAATGAAAAATATTCTAAAGAAAGAACAACAAGGTGTAATTGCATAATTATGCTCACAAGAAGTTCCAACATCAAAATCATCTATTTCTCTAGATCTCCAAAAAGTATTGGAAAATCATTCCAATGTGTTTGAAACTCCCAAAGGACTCCAACCTATTCATGATCATGATCATGATATTCATTTGACTACAAGAATTGTTCCTCCAAACATCAGTCCTTACAGATATCCTTATGTCCAAAAGAGAAAATTGAATGTATGATTGCAGAAATGTTAGAGGATGGTATAATTCAATCTAGTAAAAGTTATCTCTCTACTCTAGTAGCATTGGTGCACAAGAAGGATGGATCATGGCGCATGTGTCCGGATTATAGGGAGCTCAATAAGCTCACTATTAAAGATAAATTTTACATTCCTATGATTCATGAATTATTGGATGAATGACATGGAGACATTTATTTTACCAAGTTGGATCTTCATTCACGATATCATCAAATTAGAATGAAGACAGAAGATATTCTGAAAAAAGCATTTTGAACTCATGAGGGTCATTATGAATTTTTGGTCATGCCTTTTGGCCTTACCAATGCACCTTCTACATTTCAAGGGTTGATGAATTCCATTTTCAAACCCTTAGTTAGAAAATTTATGCTAGTATTTTTTTATTATATACTAATCTACAACAGGTCTTGGAGGGATCATGTTCAACATGTTGTTAGGGTGCTCAAACAATTAGAGGAGAAACGATTATATGAAAAAACATCCGATTTATTTGGAGTATAGGGGGTGGAATATCTAGGTCATATTGTATCTCATGAAGGTGTTAAGGTAGACCCTAACAAAATTAAAGACATTAAGGAATGGAAATTCCCCACAACCATAAACTAGTTTTGAGGATTTCTCGGTTAATAGGGAATTATCACAAGTTTTTTAAGAATTATGGGAGAATAGCAGCACCTCTAACAACATTATTGAAGAAAGATGCATTTTCATGGACTCATGAAAAAACTAAGGCCTTTGAACATCTTAAAGAGGCAATGTGCCTAGCACCGATCTTAGCTACGCCAGACTTCATAAAAACCTTTATTGTGGAATTTGATGCCTTAGGAAATGGAATTGGTGTTGTTTTAATGCAAGAATGAAGACCCATTTATTTTTAAAGTCGTCTAATCAAATAAAAGTATTTACATAAACCAATTTATGAGAAGGAAATGTTGGAAATACTACATGCACTAAAGAAATGGAGACCTTACCTAATGGGAAGACACTTCAAGGTAAAAATTGTTCACGATAGCCTTAAAAATTTTTTGGAGCAAAGACTATCTTCAGAAGAGAAACAAAATTGGGTCACAAAGATGTTGGGTTATGACCTTAAAATCATCTACAAAAAAGGGAAGCTAAATTTTGTCGTAGATGCACTCTCAAGAAAGGATGAAGAGGGGGAAGCATTGTTATGTGCCATTTCTATTATCCAACCTGATTGGATAACCAAAGTAAGGGATTAATGGAAGAAGGAAGAAGAAGTATGGACACTCATTCAAAATTCATAGCAATATCCGAGTACATATGATACATTTAGTTGGAAAAATAATTCCTTATGGTACAAATATCGCTTACATATTGGAAATAATTCCTAACTAAAACAAAATATTCTTTTGGAATTGCACACTTCTCCTTGAAGAGGACACTCAGGATTTTTAAAAAATTACCACAGGGTGAAGAAAGATTTTTTTTGGGATACCCTTAAATGTGATATTCAAAAGTTTGTGGCAGAATGTTTGGTTTTCCAGCAAAATAAAGTTGAGACAATTGAGACCCCGGGTCTTCTACAACCTTTATCCATTCCAGTCAATGTTGGGAGGAGATTTCAATGGATTTTATCACAGGTTTACCTAAGTATGAGGGAAAGAGTGTCATCATGGTTGTATTTGATAGACTTACCAAGTATGCACACTTTTGTGCATTATCTCATCAATTTAAAGCAAGTACAGTTGGTACTGCATTTATGGAAAAAATTCAAAAGCTACATGGAAACCCAAAGATTATTGTAAGTGATAGAGATGTCCTTTTTACTCGAAATTTTTGGACGAAATTATTTTCTTGTTTGGGTACTCAACTAGCTCATAGCTCATCTTATCATCCTCAATCAGATCGTCAAACTGGGATAGTGAATAAATGTTTGGAATGATATCTTTGTTTTTTTGTATATGATAAGCAAAAACAATGGTTCAAGTGGTTACCTCTCGTTGAATGGTGGTATAACACTTCCTTGCGTACTACAAAAAAAATGACCCCATTTATGGCACTTTATGGATATCATCCACGGTCCATCACATCGTCTTTAAGAGAAAATTATAAGGTTTAAGAAGTCGAAGATCACATCGAGGATCAACAATAATTTCTCCAACTCTTAAAGGATAACCTAAATTTGGCACAAAATCGAATGAAACAACAAGCAGATCAACATCGCAGCGAGAGAAGTTTTGATGGAGGAGATTGGGTATTTTTATGGCTACATCTATAAAACAAATGTCTATCAAGCAAGCTAAGAAGGATAATAAATTATTTCCAAAGCCTTATGGTACTTACAACGTGTTGCTAAATATTGGTACTATGGCATACAAATTGGAGCTTCCTTCTTCTTCGCGAGTGCATCCATTTTTTCATGTTTCGTGCTTAAATAAGGTTATAGGTGACAAACTTCCAATTCAAACAATATTTCCAGAACTTGATGAGGAAGGAAAAATCATATTGGAACGTGAAGCAGTCATGGAAACAAGGACTCGACATATATGAAATCGATTAATTTCAGAGTATCTCATCAAGTGGAAGAACTTACCCACTGAAGATTCTACATGGGAGGATGATAATTTTATAAGAAATCATCCTAAGCTACTTAAGCGAAGAGGAAAACACTTTTTTGAAGGAGAGGGGCATGTTAGGTCCCTATATTACTAGTATAGTCCCTTATTGTTGTTGATGTAACCCCCTTATTTTTATTGTTCTACCCATGTAACCCAAATATTTTTATTACTATGCCCTTAAATTATTATTTCTAGGTCAGCTAGGATTATATTGTGATCCCATGGACTCCAAAATATATAAGGAGGTTTTTTATTTTGTATCATCCAAGAATTGTTCATTTATGTGATGAATTGGAGGTTGCCCCCTCGAATTGGTTGAATTTTAAGGCATTGATCTCCCTTTTATTCTATTTTTGGAGCTGGTTTCAGAACATCAGGTGAGGCTTCTTTAGTTAATCTCCTCAAATATCCACACCTACAATATTCCTCTTTCTCTTCACTAATAATATTGCACTACTTTTCCACTAAAGTCCAAGTTGAGGGTTGCATGAAGAGTATGGTGTAGGATTTCTCTCCCATAGTGAATAATATTTATGACATGCCCATTTGAATGTTTCCTACAAAGTTGACATCCTAATCCCTAGAAAACGACATCCCCCACACATTAATAATATCTATTATGATTAAATTTATAGATATTTTCCTTTTACTATGTCCATGAAAAGGGGTAGATAAATTTCTATATTATCTAAAATACTTCAACAAAAAGTGAGTCAATTCCACATACATTTTTGTACGAACTTTTAGCTTCCAACTCTAATTTCTTGATGATTTTTAAAGGCATTAAATTGGCTGAGGTTCCTCAATCAAGAATTAAATTATGTGACAACAAGTAATTAACCTCAAGGGTTATGAAGAAAAGGAGATACCCTTCATGTAATTTTTTTGTCTATAAAAAAATTAGAGATTCAATTTCATTATGGCCACCTATATCCTGGTTTTCGAGTTATGGTGGGGGGGGGGGGGGATTTTTTCCCCTTATTTCTATATTATTCAATTCGACTAATTTTGGAAGTAATGTATTTATAATTATTTATCACAATGATCATTCATTATACAAATATACACTCGAGATATTTGGCAATTTCAGTTAAGGATACAATTAATTTCAGGCTTAGGATGCATATCTCTCATACAGTCATATATCTTGATAGAAATAGCACTTGCTTCTATAAGTGTTATGGGTTCCTTTTTCTTAAGATGGTATGCCACTTATCCTTCAAATTCCTAGAGCTATGTGGAGAGGATTAACTCTTTTGAAGGTTTAATATTCTAAGCTATGATATCTATAACATGGTTGAACCTTTGGTTGAACTCTTTAACACCCTCAGATGCTTCTTTCTTTACTAAGAGGAGATCCTTGTACAAATCTAGTACGTCATTTTATTATATCCATATAAATGAGAAAAAATCAACGAAATACTCCCAAGAATGTATAACTTTACGAGGGAGAGTTTGAAATCATTCCTTCGAATTTCCTTGGAGGGTTATGGAAAAAACTCTCATAAGCACATCATCTTTTATAATTTAAACAAGCTTGGGAGAACAAGAAAATCCAATATTTCTGAATTGTAATTTTGGATCATCAAAGGCACTCTCATGGTAGAGAGAAAACCATTTATAATTTTTAGGCATGGGATGAGGATACATTATAATTACATCTAGGTTAATGGGAAACATGGTATAATGGTTCCAAGTTTTTTTTCTGTAGCCATATTGAGCCTATCAAGGAAAAAATAATCTCAGGAAGCTTCATTTCTTCTATGATAGGTCAAACAAGGTAAAGCTCTTAAATATCATGGTTAATGAGTTTCATAATGAGTGGTTCTAAGAAAGGCTTTCAAATACACTATATTGAAGCATAGACTCTGGATCACTAGGAAGTGGACTCAAATCCTCACTTGAAATGATGTTAAAAATGTTGCTACAAAATATAGTAGCATGGTGCAAAGCCTCACTAGGGATGGAAATAAGAGAAATGGTTTCCATTTTCACCTTAATGTGCTTTCTCATACTATTTAGTGGTATTCAATTGCAAGGGAGGCTTCCCTAGATCATGTAAAGAATATTCTAAATTTTATGACTTAATATGATGGATAAGTAGGTTTATAATAAAGCACAGGGTACTAGAAAATCCTATAAAGGTTGATATGTTCTATACTAGGGTTCAAATACTCTATTCCTAGACAAAAGATAGGATTTATTTAAGTTAAGGTTTTCTTTATATGCAATAATAAGGTGCACAATGTCATATATTAGCCAAGGAAAATACCCTCTAGCGATAATTAAAAACAAGGGAAAAATGGCCTTCAATTAGAGACTAGGGTTAGGGTAGGTAGTCAATTTCTATGGATAAAATATATGCATAAATAGTGACAAATTATTTAAACCCAAACATGAAGTTTTAACCATGCACTATGCTACATTTTTCCTTCATATTATTTATAGATTCAATTCCTAAATTATAAGGCACAAACATCCAACCAAAATTCACTTTATTCATAAATACTCCCTATAAACCTTACCATCTAACTGTAGACGTATATAAATGGAAGAGAGAAGATGAAATTTGGTAAAAATTATGGATGATCAACACACCAAGGATCAGTGCCTTATCCTACAAGTTTTTAATGGAGCCTTCTAGGGATAATTTTCATGGGAAAGACATTGATGGAGTAAGGGATGGTTGCTTGGGAATCCACTTTTCAAAACCCTAACTATTTTTATCTTGAGTAGATAAATTAAATATAAGGAATAATATTTAGAGTTTCCTTATAGGACTTAGGAGATAAACTTTCCATGCAAAGAATGTAGCAAGATTTCAACATAAAAAGCATTTATCATGCCACAAATTGAAATCCTACTTCATACATTCAATATGGAAAGTATAAAAAATAAAGCATTAAATTTACAAAATCCTCCAAATAAGAACATTTTTCAATCATAGAAAAACATCTCCATGCAAATCCACAAGAAATGCCCACCAGAAAATATCACATCTTGCCCATTAGAGGAAAAAATACTAATTCACACTTATTTTTGAGAGAAGAGAATAGAATGTGTGATGATGAAAAATGAAATGAGGGGAATCTCTTTTCATGATACTTATCTACCTCATTTCTAAAATAATACGAGTAAATATCCCTAATTACAATATCTATTTGAGTGTTCCACAAGAGAGAGCTTACAAAAAAATCTCATAGATCGAAACATAACAAAAATTCCAAAAAATCCCACACGAATATCATTCAAGAAAAATAGAACATAAAGGAAAAAATTCAGCACATACAATAGGAATCCATTCAAAAAATAGTGTTATAGGACATAATAAATGAGGATCCATGCAATCACGATATGATCAGAGAAATAAGGAAACATGAAGAAATGATTTGGAAAGAAAAATCTAGAAATAGATGGTTGAAAGAATCTAGAAAAATAGTAGTTTCTTCCCTAATTCAATGCTTCAATATTGACATAACAATAATATTTAGGAGAGGAATTTCAATGTCTAAAATGGGACTCTTAAAGAAAATAATAAAATAAGAGTTACTGAAATTTTCAAAGGAAGTCACACCTTTTTATTGTATTTCTGACCTATCTCCTTTTGTTTTCTCATATTTCAAACGTGTACACTTTTTGGATAGAATTAGATTTCGCATCCAAAAAGTACCCACTCTATATATTTCTTAGTAGATCCACACTAAAAAAATTCAAAATACATGAGAAAACATGATTCAAACACATTTTTTCATCTATTTCATATTCTTCTCATTGGATATATATTGTAAATTATGAAAATAGTTACATGTATGTGAAATATAATTCCACATCCAATGAGTGTACACACCAGAAATGTGTGTAAACCTAAAAGGAGACAACTCAAAAATATGATTAAAAAAATTATTTTTATTCTTTACCCTTAATAAAATTTCTCCCCCGAGGATGACATCATCATCATGAATATTGTTTGTTCTCTTAAAGTTGATTTTTTTACTACATCTTTCACTTTTTGGTGCATACTTGACCTCAAAATCTCATTCATGTCTTCCTTAAAAAACTAGGCCGGTGCCAATGTTCAAGATCATGAGGACATGACTCGTGTTTTTTCAATATTATAAAGAGCTACTATATAACCTCGAGACGGACCATATACATAATGATTCATCACAGTCCATGTTCGATTATCAAAGATGAAAATGAGGCTCTCTTAAAAGAGATCTCATTAAATAAGTGGCAGAGGTATTAAAGTCTATGCCATCGAACAAGGATCCTGGATGAGATATATTCACTATTGAATTTTTCTTGGCTTTGTTTTCAATAATTGGACATAATATATGGAAAGTATTGGAGGAATAAAGGACATGAAAAATGTGACAACCTCTATATAATTCCCATTTTGTAAACATTGTACTAATTATTTTATAAATAAAATGTATAAGAGTTGGGACATGGATTTTAGAGCTTGGGTAGGACGATATTACTAATTAAGAGGAGGTGGTTATTAATACAAATCGTGGGTTGGCTAGGGTTCCTTAATTGGGATGTATACATAATAATTTAGATAAAGGAAAAAAGGGTGAGAGATATACCCTGGTTGGACAAGTCCTGAAGGAAAAAGGACAATAAAATTAATTAAGAAGAGTGGGTTGCACTGGCACAAAAACCCACCCATAACCACCCTGGTTGCAATGAATTGATAGAGTAATTCATACGCTGAGTCAGGGACAGAGAGAGATATACTAGAAAAGACACTATGAAGAGTACCATACACTTGGGTTGAAAATACTCAAGGTGAGAGGAAGCATTTGGTAGATATAACACATGCAAGAGTAGGAATTAATGACAGGCTTAGTGGTAAAAGGAAAGAAGAGGAGAAAAAAAATGGTTAGAAGGAAATATAATGAAAGAAGAGAGTTTAAAATGAACTAAAGAGTAGTGTTTCATAGGAAAAATAGAGGAAAGGAATAAGACATAGGGAGAACGCCAATGAATAGAGAGATATAGCTTTCGATAAAGATGAGCTCACTAAAGAAATAATCTTAGTAACTTTCCAATGGAAATTAATTTTTATGTAGAGACAAGAGAACTTCTACAGTCCCAATGGTGTTAAATATGTTATAGTATACATTGACATCACTTCCCCAAGATTTGAAAACTAGATTAGGGGTGATTTGTTGCAATAAATTTTGCAGTGCTGACCAATCTAAGGTTGGGTGGAGAGTTAGATTCCCAATATCAATTTCAAGGTCGTTCATCATAAGATAAGTGCTAATTATTGTTTATGTGAAAGTGGATTCTATATCTACGCATGTTGAACTATTTAAATACCATTATGAATATGTGGAATGTGATTTTCTATAATAATATGAACAGTTTATTTATTCCATAATTTCTAAGGAATGGCTTAAAATACTATGTTTATTATGAGCATGGAATTGGGCATAATCACTTGAATACAATGGATGTCTAAGTATATGTGGTAAATTTATGCCATTTTATTAAAATTAATAGTGACAAAAAGGCCTATTTGGAACTTATTTGTTGTATTACATTTATACATATATAAATATGTAAGTAATCATTTATATATGTTATAAAATATCATAAATGGTAACCCAGAAATTGTCTATGTATTGAGAATGGGAATAGGTAGGCTCAAGAGAGATACCTCATCAACTAAGTTTTAAAATCAACGATTATGTTTATATATATTTGTATGTATGTATGTACGTATGTATGTATGTATGTATGTATGTATGTACATATGGATCCATATAAGGATTTTCTATCATACACTATCACTGATTCTAGCAGAATGGATCTATGTGACTGATAATAATAACAATTTGCATTAAATCCTAGTCCCCAAAATTTAAAAAAGGAGAATTGTATGCCCATAACAAAATCCTTTGAGGAATTTACATCCTAGGGAATGCACGGCATAAGTTGAAAATTATCAAAAAATTTAACAAAAATAGACCACTCCAACAACAAACTATGGATATTGAAAAAATTATACATCAAAAAACTTTGGATATTCAATAACATACCACCCCTTCCATGTTGGCAAAGGCTAGGGGGGAAATACCCCTTTTTAGTTATAACCTTTAGAGTTTTTGAATGCATTGGAGTCCTCAGATGAGGACCTCATAAATTTGAGCAGGAATCATGATATCATCCCTCCCCACTTTCCATCTCAGCCAAGGGATATGTGTTTAAATCCAAACCATTGAAGTAATCGAGCCTTCATAATCGTTGGATGGAAGGCACATTGGAATTTTTCCCATTGCATACTTATATTTTTGGATGGAATCTAGTGGAAAAAAAATCAAAGATAAATTATAATGGGAAATTCATGTTTTATAATGGTTTTTGACCCTGGTGGAACCCAATGCCTAGTGGCGATTTACATGGACCCAAGCTAACATGGTTCCCTGGGGAATGACACATGGCAATCAAATTCAACATTTTTGTGGGTCTAAGTGAGCTCAAAATTGGTGATATGCGGCATTTATAGAGGAGGCCACATTGATAGTGTTATGTGAGCAAGACAGAGGAATGACATCACTCCAGGATGATGTTACCCTCATGATATTAGGAGGGAAACACAAGAAAGGCCAAAGGAATTTTTTCCAAGATGAAATCAACATAACAGGGAAGCGAGGGGACCCTATCCTGACTTCATTCTCTTGTTTTTAGGAGGACCACATCGATAAAACCCTGAGGAATTTATGTTATAGGGAATGAAGGTATTCCCCACATGTGATGACTAAGATTATATCTTGAGAAATTTAAATGATGGTGTCAGTGACCAGAGAATTCGTCAATTTAATCAAGGATTTTAATCCCTCCATTACATGAAAGTCATTAATTAGTTGAGAAATCACATTTTTGATGTAGAAGGGTCCATTGAAAGTATGGAAATTGGCTACTCCTTGAATGAGGAATTAAATTTTTCATCCAACGAGTGCTCTTGCTAAAAGTTTGAGTAAAAATATAGGAAGATAGTTTGGTAACACGAGTTGAAAAAGTAGTTTTTTTTAATCTTTTTAGTTTTTTACTCCAAAAATGTTGAAACCTTCCTATTCATTGACATCATCATATTACATCCTTTTGGTTATTATAAAGGTGATTTCGGTTGTACATTTTTGTTTTCAAGCCCATTTTAGACCTCAAAATTTCTCTAATGTGGGTATCAGAGAGGAATATGTACCGAAAATAGCATTTCAAACCTTGTATGGACACTATGAATTCAAAGTGTTACCCTTCGAGCTTATCAATCCACTTTTCAGCTTTATTTGAGTAATAAAAAGTGTGTTCAATATATTTTAGATATATTTTTGTTATTTTTCATAGGTGATACACTATTAAATTCTAAGATAGTGGAAGAACACAAAAGACATTTGAGAATAGGATTCCTAACATTGCAAGAACACGAAATATATGCAAAATTTTTAAAATGTTATTTTTTCCAAGTTGAAGAAGCAATATATCGACCATGTAATTTTAAAGGAACATATAACAATGTATCCTAAGAAAGTGAAGGTTATTCATGACTAACCTGTATCAAAAGACATGGTTGATATAAGATCATTAATGGTAATAAATGGTTATTACTGCAGTTTTAGAGAAGTTGTTTCTCAATCGGTGTATGCCATAACCTTCTTACAAAAGAAGGGGGTATATTTTGTGTGGACTCAACAATGTCAAGAAGGCATTGAAAATATGAAATACTTACTCGCTATAGCGCTATTACTCAAAATTGGACATTTGTAAAATGAATTTGAAGTTTGTACAAATAGATGCCTAGAAGGCCTATGATGTAGACTTATGCAAGAGGTGAATGTTATCGCCTATGAGTCTCAAAAATTAAAATATCATGAGAAATTTTATGCAATGTATTATTAGAATTAGAAACTTTAATTCACACCCTCAAAATGTGAAATAATTATCTGATTGTGAGGAAATTCACTTTAATTACTCACCATGTAAATGTGTAATATTTTTTCATACAACCTAATATGAATGCCACACATTGCAGGTGGATGGCCTTCCTCGGGGAATATTGATTTTAAGCTAAACACATAAATGGAAATGAGAATAAGGTAGAAGATTCCTTAAGTAGAAGTGTGAAAAAAGTTTATGAGATTGTCCTAAGTCAAATGGAAATAGATCTATGGGAATAGGTTAAAGAGATGACATTATCTGATCATAATTGTATTCAAATATGTGAAAATATAAAACTATTGATTATGAAATCCACCGAAAAAGTTTGTTGACATATAAAAATAGAATTTATATACTAAATCAAGAGACACTCAAACAATTGAAAATGGTTGAACACCACAAGAAAATTTTACAAGGGATTAAGGGTATCTGAAAATAATAAAAACTTTTAAAAAAGAGTTCTTTTGGCCAAGAATGAAAAATGAAGTTGATGAATATTTCTCTACGCCCCAAGAATTTTAGAAAGTGAAGGAAAAAAATGAACACCCAGATGGATTTTTGAACCCCTAACCCATACAAGAGTGGAAGTGGCAAGTGATCTCCCTCCACTTCATCATAGGATTTCCTTGCACACGTAAATAACATGAATCAATTATGGTAGTGTTGACCACTTTGTGTCAACGACCCTATAGCAGGACACCCATTTCTTTTCTGAAAATGGAGTTCATCATTCACCAAGGATTCATCATCAATCATAAATTAATTAAATATTTAAACCTATTAGACATGTATATAATTTAAATGATATTAGTAATACAATCATGTATATAACAACCTAGGTAAGGCTATTATTTTGGTAATTATTTTTATGCTAGGAGGTTTTTCGTCTCACTGATTCATCTGTCTCTAGACACAAATGATCAACATGGTTTTTCCCTCCAACCTCACCCCAAATCTAGGGTGGATTTTGTCGTTAAGATATTAGGTGAGTCCTAGTGTGTTTTATCGAGTCTTTATAAAAGTAGTTTTGGAATAATCTTAGCTAATTAGCTAGATTACTTTATCATGAATTACTTGGTCTAACAGATCATATTCTGACTTGCAGAATTGGGTGGATATTTGAGGCTCTATATCAAACAAGTGTCCCCCTTCATGGATTAAATGTAATTATCTTATGTAAACAATATTTCATCCATGGTGCTAAAATATTAGAGGGTTGGAAAGATTAATAATCCCCTCACTGTGTCAATTAATTAAATTTTCTGGCAAAAAAAATATATATATCTTAAACCAGAAATTTAATCAATTAGAGTCAAAATTAAAGTTTTAGGAAAAATAAACTCTCAAAATAAAAAATTCGTGGGTCCTAGAGAAATTAATTTTTGGAGGTCCCCCACCAAGGGAATATTGAAAATTTCAAGAAATTTTGGACCCTTGGGCCTTGGTGGTTAAGTCAAAGTCAGATTGAATTCAATAACTCAAAATAATTAATTTGAGTTAATTAAAAATCAATTAAATGAGAAATATGATTTTTCCTCAAAAATAAATAATTTCAACGGTGATAATTGAAATATAATTACATCTTTATGAAAAATAGAGATTAAATGGATGGGATAAAAACCATATTTGGGGCTGTCAAGAATTTATCTATAAATTAAGAATCATTTGTCGATCAAAGGATCCGATCTTTTAGATCATGTAGTAGCTCTTGAAGCTCTTGTAAAATTTTCTGGAATAATACAATGCAAAGTCTTTGGGGTCTTACTTGATGGCAGTGTTCCTCTCTAGTAATTTATGGTAACTTGTGTTTAATATTTTGTTGATCATATTTATAAGTTGTTGATTAATAGCTCTTGTAGATTAACCTATGGCACAGGTGCCTTACTTAGGTTGTTGGGTTTAAAGATAGCATTAAGATTTTTATTTGATTAGTAGGTATCTCTAATCTTTGAAGATTTAATCGTTATTTTATACCTCTATTAATTTAACGGCTTATATTCCAAGTGTGCAGAAATCATTTTTTTCAGAAACTTTGGGCGTTTGGGGAAGTCTTTGGTTGGAGCACCCGACTCCCGAAACTAAAGATATAGAGTGCCTTCTGGATTAAAACTCTGAGATTATCTAACAAAATATATATGGCAGGGATTTTTTGGGCTAGTACCTAAATTAAAGAATTTATTTATCTCTCAAAAAAGTAAATAGCTCGACCGCAGGAAGAGTGTTAAATCTACAAATGGAGTGGAGTTGGTCTCATACCTTAGATATGATAGATTTGTAGATTATATATATATATATATATATATGTAATTTACTTGTGTAGATATGAAGCTGTGAACATAATTTTGAATTTTAACACTTGGGTTTTTTGGATTTTCTCTATTTTTGTACATATTGGGTATTGTATTTTTCTCTTTTCACTTCTGCAAGAACAAATTTGGGAAATCAGCCAATGAAACGTTCATATATGAGCAAGATCTAGACCCTAGATGGAAACATATGGCATCAAAATTTGTTTTCAAGGGTAAAAAGTTATTAGATATTTCATTGAAGCATTAAGATCTTGGGTTTTGACAATAATTATTGGAGAATAATTTAAGGTAGAAACACCTCAGTTCAAAATTCAATATTTTTGGGAATTTTTTTAAAATTTTTAGGGCTTGAGACAACCCCTACCATGACCCTATCCCTCTTGGCCTGCTTTAGCTCCCTTTCCTATATGAGCTTCCTCTACCTGCAACTTCACGCTCCCTCATATTCCTCCTTGTTTCCTTCTCCTCCTTTCTCCTTTCTCTCTACTTGTGTTTATTTACGGTGCTCCCTATCTCCTTCACAACTTCATATTTTGCATGGATGTATCGATGACCCTTGTCCCTCCTTCTTCATGTTATGTAACTAATGTATTATGCGGCTCCCTCCTTCCCCCACACGGCTCTCTTTATTTTCTACTCTTTTCTTTGTGCAAGCCTCTCTACCATCCCCATGTATTTCCATTTAGCTGAGTCCTTGTTCCCTTCTGTGTCCTCCTCCTTGCAGATGCCTTCGGCTACTCCCTCGATCTTCTCCCTTGAACCTCGTCTCTCCTCATCATGTTTCTTGTCCCTCCTATTCTACACATTCCCTTTCCTTATCGCCATCTCTCCTCTTTGTTGTATATTCTTTTATCTTTTCTGCTCTTGACCTAACCTATCACTAAGCCAAACAAAGTCATTGGGACTTAATAATATATGTGGCCATTACCAAATTAATTTTTTAAATCCTTATTTTTATTAACTTTTGACATCTAACAAAGTCAAACAATTCAAAAATATTTAAATATATATATATTTTTAAACAATGCCGCATTAAAGAAAAAAATAAAAATTTTATTTTATAGCTTTTGTAGCTTGAAATTTTAAAAGTAAATCAAAATTTTACTCATAATTTTTTTTTGAAATTACTTTTTTGAAGTTTACTTTTGACATAAGGGTTTGGGCCATTCATTAAGTGTTAAAATTTTGGGCTTGGGAATAATATGATTTGTGGAAAATAATTTTAAAGTCCTTATAGTGAAATTAATTTAATTTTTTAAATATCTCTAAAGTTAGACTATAGGAGAATTTTATTTTTTTTGGATTTGAGTTATTTAAGAAAATTGTTTAGTCTAAGAATTATATGAAGAGTTGTTTTGGAATTAATTAACATATAAATTTCATTATTATCCTAAATATTAAATCGTTGAAATTTAAATGCATAGGCTTTGATTATTTACATGCTTCAGTAATTTTTTGTGATCATTAGTTTTAATGCTTGATAAATATTGAGATCGTTTATTATATATGAAGGAAATTAATTCTAGTGTCAATTTTTTTACTTGAAATATTGGATATTTCTCGAACATCTAATTTTGGAAAATTTCAAGTAATTTTGAACATCACTTTATTGAGTGCTTTATCATAGACTTGTGATAAATTGTATGTATTTTGATTGAGTATTTTTGAGCATCTACATAATTGGAATTCTCCCTTAAGTGATTAGTTTTTAAATTAGAATAAATCTTAATATAATATCTTTCGGTATTTAACATCATGCTTCACTAAAACATCCTCTAATTATGCTTGCATTCCACATTTTAAGTTAGTCTTGCATAATTAAAATTTTACTTCCAAGCCAAAGCTTGGTCAATAGAAATATATTTACACATCCATATCTGCTTGAGAAGCATGGTTTTCCTAGCTTAAAATAGTGAACTTCGAGTGGTTAGAACCACAACTCTTTGGAGTGTCGAAGGCACCGAGTACGTTAGATTTTCAAGAGAGGTATTATTAATCAAACCTTAGTGTACTTCACCTTATTTTATCTCTGCCACTTACTACGAAATCATGCTTAATATATAAATGATGGAAGGGTTTAAACTTAGAATAGACATTTAATTAAAATTAACCAAGGTTCCTGCATTTCGCATTAGTCTTCGAATCCGAATTACATATAAGATAGTTATTCATCCAAGTGTTAATTTATTATAAATTACGTGGTCCTAAGTGTCTCAACAAGATAGTTGACTCCATAAGGCACATGTTTCAATCATCTAAATCTAATTAAATCCTTTAAATCTCGCTATATCTAATACAAGTATTTGGTTGCTCAATTGTGTCTCTCGAACTGGTTGGTTCCCAACTAGTCCTCTTTAATTTTGTTTCCATAGGGTATACCCCCCTTAGTATGTTGCAAAGAGACAACTTAAATAGAGAGAATTGGGATTAAGGTGAAAACCCTTGATCTGAGTCATTGTGGTGGTGCCTAGACATTCTGTGTGACAACATTTTTTGGTGTTGTTATTGGGGATATATTTTTCCATCTGTGGCCCTCATGACATTCTTTCTAATATTTTAATATTTTCTCCATTCATTTGTCTTTCAAACGGAACAACATTTTTTGGCACTCTTTCGAGGGACCAATTTATTTTACCTTGGCTTCACGAATTTCATCTTAATCATGTTTATCTTCTCATATTTAATTATTTATTATCCTATGGACACCACATTTCTTCCACCATTTCATCTCTTAACCTTTTCATTGCCTTTCCTTTCGTCATCTAACTAATTCTTTCATCTTGTGTATTTTTTTTAGCGCTTGGACCTTTCAGTTGGGGTTTCATGTTTGGGTGGTGACTACACTTATTCATTCATTATTTCTCATACAAGAAGCCCTTTCTGATATCCATCAACTTCTCCCTTACTAACCTTTTAGTTTTTTCCTTCTGGATCTTGGAGCTAGATTCATGTTCAAGTGGCGACTCTACTTCTTTCATTATTACAAGAATTTCTTCTAGAATCTCACTTCTTGTAGACCTCTTATATTTTCTGAAAAATGTTCTCACTCTCTAACATCAACCAGTTCCTTTCCCTTTTATGATATTCATCACAAATGACTTGATTTCCCATGATATTTTACTAACAATCTTCATGATATTCCTGAAAATTTCATTGATAAATTGTCTTTGTTCACGAGTAATGATGTAGTGACTGCTACAAAACATATCTTACATTTTACTCATTTTATGATTATATATTGCATACCTCCATGATATACTCATGAATACGTGAAGATATGAATCTTTTTCCTTTGCATTGGACTTCGATGCTAGACATTGCTTTTGCATTTATCGTGATAATTCTTTCGATTCTTTACAATACATCATCGATTTTTTAAAATATGTCTATGGAGATAAAAGTGGCTCATTTTGTGCCCCTTATGCTATACTAAAGGTTGAAAGTGATCCTATAAAGAAACCAATTATCAAAGAAAAAATTCAAGAAAATGTGCCACATCAAAATGTGCCTTATTACAGATCTTGTGGCCATTATCATGATCAATCTACTTGTGTCATTGCAAGACAAATCCGTGAAAGTGGAAAATCGGGGACAAGTTTTCAAATCGGAGTTGACAATGAATGGGAAAATTATAAGAATATTATCGATGATCTAAATAAAATGGTTAAATACATCCATTTTAGTGAAACAGAATTCATGAAAAACTTGGAACTTAATCAAGCAATATTAATAGAAAATCACACCAAATAAATTAGTTCTATGTGAAATCATTTGAACACCATGGAAGCGAGCCATAAAATAGAAATTAGTGTTATTAAAGTAAATAATAACACAATTATAAAGTACATGGGAATAGGTCATATATCTCCTCGGAATAGGTTGTTATCTATAGAAGAAAAACATGACGAGGAGCTAGAAACTATGAAGATCGCATATACACAAGTTCCAGCCCAAATTTGATGATAAAGAATTGTCAATAGGTCATAATCCTTCATATATGGAGAAGGAATAAGTTGGAAAAAATGGAAATATCGCATATATACAAGTTCCAACCCAAATTTGATAATAAGGAGTCGTCAACAGATCATAAGCCTTCATGTTTGTCGAAGAAATTCCCATCTCATTAGAGGGAGGTCACTTTTCCATTAAGGATAGGTTAATTATGGTTAAAAATGAAGTTAACAAATACCAAGCTTATGTGTCACCATTTACATAATATATTCAGAATAATATTGGGCACAATTCACATTCTTCATATCTTTTGTATGAACATCTTCAAGATCAAGACATGATATATACAATGGTCTCATTGTTGACATCACGACCCACTGATAAGAAATTAAAAAAGAATAAAATAAGAAGTAAGTGGGGAGATATGTGTGATCGACGAGCGCATATTGATATTTGGATAAGTCAGAGCCCTACAATATTCAAGATTGGGCATGGCACATCAAAGAAGCAACCGACATATCTACCTAAAAGTCAGTAGATGCTCGGTATACACTATGTTGAAGACATATGATGCCATAGGGAGTCATTTGTATTGTATTTATAACCCTATTACCTTTTGTTTCTTTATATAGTTAAAGTAGTTTTCATTTCAAAATTTCATTTTTGTTTTTAGATTACATTTAATTTTCATGTTAGTGGAATTTTTATTGGTCATAAAGCTTCTATTTCATGTATTTAATGTTATATGATGATTTTTGGATGGAAGCCACTTATATGATTGTGTGTGTTACTTCGGTACATATTATGTATTCTGACATTCCTTTGGTGAAGCAACATGTCCCCAAGTAGAGCCATATGTTGACCACTCTGTGTCAACAACCCTATAGTAGTACACCCTTTTTTTCTCTCAAAAGGGATTTCATCATTCATCCATGATTCATAAAAAATATTCACTTTATTAAATATTTAAACTCATTCTACATGTTTATATTGCAAATGATCTTAGTAATACTATCATTTATGTAACAACCTAGGTACACATATTATTTTGGTCATGATTTCTATACTAGGAGATTTTTCATCTCAATGATTCATCTATGTCTATGGAAACAAATGATTGACAAAGTTTATCCCTCCAATGTCACCCCAAAGCTACGGTGGATTTTGTTGTCAAGGTATTAGGTGAGTCCTATTTTGTTTTATTGAGTATTTGTAAAATTAATTTGGGAATAATCCTAGCTAATTGGATATATTATTTTATTACAAATTACTTGGTCTACTAGATCATATTTCGAGTCATGAAATTGGGTAGATATTTGAGGGTATATAACAAACGGGTCATATCCCTTCATGGGTTACATGTAATTATCTTATGTAAATAACATTTTAGCCATGGTGCTAAAATATTAGAGGGTTGGAAAAAATTAATAGCCCCCTCACTGTGTCAATAAATTAAATTTTCTTGGAAAAATAAACCAAAAATCCTAATCCAGAAATTTAATTAATTTAAGTCTATGTTAAGTCGTTGAAAAAATAAAGTCTCTGAATTAAAAAAATTCACAGGTTCTAGATGAACTAATTTCTGTAGCTCCTCCACCAAGGGAATATTTAAGAAATCAAGAAATTTTTAACCCTCAGGCCTTAGTGGTTAAGTCAAAGTCACTTTTTTCAGAAATGAATCGAAAATAATTAATTTTGAATTAATTAAAAATAAATTAAATGAAAATTTTGATTTTTTCTCGAAAAATCAAAGGATCTGCTCTTTTGATCGTGTACTAACTCTTGAAGATCTTATGAGATTTTCTAGATAAATACAAGGAAATGTCTTTGGGGTCTTACTCGACGGTAGTGTTCCTCTCCATTATTTTATTGTAACTTGTGTTTAATATTTTATGATCTTATTAATAAGTTGTTGGTTAATACATCTTGTCGATCAACCTATTGCACATGTATCTTTCTTAGGTTGTTGGGTTTTAAGATAACATTAAAAATTTTATTTGATTAACAAGTACCTCTAATATTTGAATATTTAACCGTTATTTTATACCTCTATTAATTTAATGCCTTATATTCTAAGTCTGTAGAAATCATTTTTGTTGAGAAATTTTGGGTGTTCGGGGAAGTCCTTGGTTGGACCAACCGAATCAAGAAACTTAAGATCTAGGGAACCTTCCGTATTAAAACTCTCATATTATCCAACGAAATATATATTGAGTTATTTTCTGGGTTATTACATAAATTTTTAAAAAAATCATTTATCACTCAAAAATTATGGTAAATAGCTAAATCTGGCCAGGAATAGCCTTAAATCTACATATTTGGGAGTGGATTTGGACTCATACTCCTCATATATGATATATCTGTAGATTACTTATTTAGATATGTAATTTACTTATTGGAGATATGAATTTTTGTAACATAATTTTGAATTTTAACGTTTGGTTTTTTGTGATTTTATATATTCTGGTAAGTATTGGGTATTTTGTTTTTATCTTTTCAGTTTTGCAAGAATAGATTTGAGAAATTAGCCAAGGAAACCTTCATATATAAACCAGATATAGACCCTATAGGTCAAGATCTTGGCTCAAAATTTGTTTGCATGGTTAAAAAATTATTATATATTTCAATGAAGCATTAAGATCTTTGGTTTTGTAATAATTATTGGAGAATGATTGAAGGCAGAAATATCCAGTTCGAAATTCAAAATTTTTGGGAAAAATTTTAAATTTTTAAGGCTTGAGACAACCCCTAGCACGATCGTATCCCTCTCGAGTTGCTTAAACTCCCTTTCCTATCTGAGCTTCCTTTACGTATAGCCTAACACTCCATCATCTTTCGCCTCACTGCCTATTTCTCCCTTCCGCTTTCTCAGTGCTCGTGTTTATTTTCCTTGCTCCCTATCTTCCTCACACCTTCATCTTTCATGTGGCTATCTCCCTACCCTACATCCCTCCTTCCTACTACTATGTCTCTCATCTTCTGCACGACTCCCTCCTTTCCCCGCGTGGCTCTATTTCTCTCCCAAGCTTTTATCCCAATACACCTCTCAACCATCACCTCGTATTTCCTTTCAGGTGAGTCACTGTTCCCTTTTGTGTCTTCCTCCTCACATTTATCTTCCACTCCTTGCTCGATCTACTCCCTTAACCCTCATCTCTCCTTCATTTCAGAACCTCATCATCTTACTCGTCCCTCCACCTCTGTGCATTCCCTTTACCTATGGCCATCTCACCTCCCCATTACATATTCTTTTCTCTTTCATGCTCTCGACCTAACCTAAGACTAATGCAAACAAAATCATTTGGACTTACCAATTTCCGTGGAATTTTTCCCATTAATATTTTATTAACTTGTAACTTATAACAAACTCAAAAGTTTTAATTTTTGTTTAAACAATAGAAAATTAATGAAATAAATAAATAAAATTTACTTTTTAAGTTTTGTAACTTGAAATTTTGACAGTAAATCAAAATTTTATTCCTAAAAGTTTTGGGAATTTTTTTTAAGTTTACTTTTGAGATAAGGTTATTAGGACATTCATTAACTATTAAAATTTTCGGCTTCAGAATAATTTCATTTGTGGAAAATATATTTAAAGTCCTTATAGTCAAGTTAATTTTAATTTTAAAATATCTCTAAAGTTTGACTATAGGAGAAAATATATTTTCTTGGATTTGAGTTATTTTAGAAAACCAATTAGTTCTAGAATCATTTGAAGAGGTGTGTTGGCATTAACTACCATCTAAATCTAATTGTTATCCTGAATATTAAATCACTGAAATTTAAATGCTTAGCCTTTCATTGTTTGCATCATTTAGTAAATTTTTGTCATAATTTCTTGACTGGTTATTATCTATGAAGGAAATCAATTCTACGTGGAAATTTATTTACTTGAAATATTGGATATTTCTCAAACATCTAGTTTTGGAAATTTTCAAGTAACTTTTATGCATCACTTTATTGACTACTTTATCACGGACTTGTGATAAATTGTATATATTTTGATTGATTATTTTTTAGCATCTACATAATTGGAATTTTATCTTAGGAGATTAGTTTTCAAATCATAATAAATTGTAATCTAAGTGATTTGGGTTTTTAACATCACGTTTCACTAAAAAATCTTATAATTATCTTTTCATTCTACATTTTAAGTTAGTCTTTCATATTAAAATTTTTACTTCCAAGAATAAGCTTGGTCAATATAAATATGGGTACTCATCCATATTTGTTTGAGAAGCTTAGTTTTTCTAGTACCTAAAATAGTGACCTTGCAGTCGTTAGAGCCACATCTCTCTGCAACACCAGAGGTACTCGATAAGTTAGATTTTCAGGAGAGGTATAGTTAATCACACCTTAATGTGCTTCACATTATTTTCTCTCTACCACTTACTATGAAATTAGATTTAATATAGAAAGGATTTAAGGGTTTAAAATTAGAATAGAAATTTAATTAAAATTAACCAAGATTCGTACAATTCACATTAGTCTTAGGATCTGCATTACATATAAGATAGTTATTCATTCGAGTAGTAGTTTACTATAAATTACTTGGTCATAAATTTATTAGCAAGATATTTGAATCCATAATTCGCAAGTATAATTCCTCTAAATCTAATCAAATCCTTTAAATATTGCTAGATCTATAGAAGTATTTGGTCCCTCAACTGTGTCTCCTAGATTGGCTGGTTCCCAACTAGTCCTAATTCACTCCATTTTTTTAGGGTATACCCTTTCATTTTTTTGTATGGAGACATCTTAAACGGAGAGATTTCGGATCAGGGTGATAACCCCCAATCTATGTCATTGCCGCGGTGCCTATAAATTAGACCAGACAACATGTAGTAGTTTATAAACTACAAAAGGTTGTCAATTTTATCCCTATGTCATCTACATATAAAGCTACACAAGTAATTGATATTTTTATGAAGGAAATTTTAAGTTTCATGTCATACCCAAGGTAGTTATA
Organism: Pinus albicaulis; assembly: GCA_034641835.2. NCBI lineage: Eukaryota > Viridiplantae > Streptophyta > Pinopsida > Pinales > Pinaceae > Pinus > Pinus albicaulis. The sequence goes on from CM076578.1 coordinate 858,768,092, forward strand.
TTATACATGGATCCAATGTTTACCTCGAATTTTTGGATGCCATTTTTTACTATATTGGGTACAAAATTAAACTTCAACACTGCATACCATCCAAGAACATATTTGTGGAATGAATGAGATAAAAATATTCTTGAGGACATGTTACATATGTATGTCATGAACCAACCTACTAAATGGGATGACTACCTAAACTTGGTAGAATTCACCTATAATAATGGTTATGAGGCATCACTGAAAATGAGTCCTTTTGAGGCTTTATATGGGAGGAAATTTCATATGCCTCTAAGTTGGATTCAAGTAGAAGATAAGTTTATACTTGAAGTAAACCTCCTATAAGAAATAAAATATACAATAATGAAAATTAGAAATAATTTCAAAGACGGACATGATAGACAAAAAATATATGCTAATTTGAAATAAAAACCCTAAAGTGTTTCAAGTGGGGGATCATCTTTATTTGAGGGTATATCCAAAGAATAGTTCTGAGATTAGGGAGTTGTTCAAAATTTCCACCTCAATTGTGGGACATTTTAAATATTAGCGAGGTTGTGGCCAATGGGTTATCAATTAGCTATACTATATCGTGTTAAAACCCATAATGTTTTTAATGTGTCTCTATTAAAGATATATATATTTGATCCTAATCACATTATTAATTGCAGTGTTGTAGAGGTTAAACCATAAGGAGAGTTCTAGGTTGAACCTATAAAGATCTTGGATCAAGAGGGAATCACTCTTCGAAATAAAGCCATTTTTTAGATTAAAGTACAACCGGAGCACTATGGGCCTGGAGAGGCCAACCAGAAAATGGAACAAGAAATGAGAGAAGATTTCCCTATGCTAATCAACAGAATAATGAAACATGAAACATCGAGGACAACGTCTCTTTTAAGTAGAGGGGTGATGTAACACCCCCTCGATAATAAGTCATGATTTTTATTATTTAACAATGAATATAAATGTTAAAAGTTAGATATGAATAGTTGATGCAAGCATTACTTTTATTTATGAAAAAAATATATATATTTCTATCCCTTTTTTTCACATTCTTGTAATGTGATAAGGATTGTCATAAAAAACTTAAATCCAAACTATGATGGAAACAATTGCAATTATTGATGCCTAGAAAGAAATTATAATCAAAAGAAGGAAAAAAAATATCCTTTTTCCATACTCAGATGAAAAGGCAAAGAAAGACCAAAATGGTTGGAAATAATTCCATGAAGCTAGTCCTATGGGCAAATGTTATGGGACAGAAAGATAATGATTCGGAAGTATAATTAGTGGTAGAGAAAATTTGGCTTGAAACAAAGATAAATAAAGCAGGACAATTATTTAAGGGTTCAGGAGAAAATACCTTGTAAATATTCTCGGAATTGTTCGCATGAAAAAGGAGTAGAGGGCGACGGTAACTAGTTGTAAAATCTAGGTTGCGACTCGGAGGATGTTGATAGCCCTTATCATATTTCATGGAAGAGATTAGATAAGTATTTTGTTTAATTTAGTGTATTATCAGTAAATTATGGCTCAGAGAATAGAATAGACATTGAATTGGTGTTTTTGAGTTTAATATGAAAATGTAAAAATGTAATTTATAACTCGTTCGATGGGTATAGTTTGTGCACTACTACTCTGTAACAAGTGATACCATAAGTACAATCCTCGAGGTTATTATGGTGGACAACTTAATGCATATTCGAGAGACTCTGGAAACGTGTGCATGGAGGTAAGTGTTTCTATTAAAATAATTTTTTAAAGGTATAAGTAACCCTATTAGCATCATTTTTGGATAAATATTAAAAATATAGAGAGTGGCCCAAGTGAAAGAAATTGTTCAAAACAATTTTATTTATATACATTAAACTATAGGTATTTAAAGGTTAGACTTTAAAGATTGAACCCAGGATAGTTACCCTAGCAAGTTGGTATACAAGGTGGATGTCCACCTACCTAGTTGGGTAATAGTCCTAAACTCTAAATAGATAGGTCTGAGAAAGAGAAGGGATGCATCGTGACAAACCCTTCTAGGTATTTTAAGCTAATATTCTATAAGAGGATGGTAATATGTCATAACAAAGAGTAAATTACAACTATATAAATTGTTTTCTCATCTATTTATTTGTATATATTTGTGGAGAAAATATACAGATAACAATTAGAGACATATAAAAGTATCGCAGAGACAAAAGAGAAAAAAAATGTTTCTTTTGGAATTTCTATACCAGCCTAGATCCATCTAACTCTGGATCTATCATGCTCAGAGAGGGATCAAATCTCTCGAGGTGAAAACCTATTTTTTGAGTGCAAAACTTGAGGAAAGGTTTGCACCTCGAGAGATTTGATCCCTCTCGGTGCATGATAGATCCAGAGTTAGATGGATCTAGGCTGGTTCCAGTCAGAGGCATCAACGTCAAATTTTTTAGATAATTAAAATTCTTGTATATTTTTGAGATGTAAGATGGATCTAGGCTCGTTTGAGTTGTGTGCTGCCAAGGAAAATCTATCAAATATATGATTAATTTTATCAGTAATATGTAAATATATCAAATATTAATATAATCATTTTAAATATGCTAAATATTTCTGAGATCAACTTGGTCATTTTAATTTTAAATTTTCTTAGTTACATCAGTTCGTTGAGATGATAATTATTGTTAATAACTATAATGATGAAAAATGATGAAATGTTTTTTTTAAATGAAAAGTGAAAATAATAGTGTTGAAAGATAGAAAATGTGAATAATAAGAATGTACTCATGTTACAATCAATCTCAAAATATTTTCTTCTACTATTCTTATTTCCTCCCTTGTTAGTTTTGTTATCATTTCATATCGATTATATGAAAAAGAAAATTTAAATTGTAAACCATTTAAATCTTTAGCTCGATTTGTTGTAGTAAACATGATACCTTGTCTCTCTTGCTCTCCAATATTAATAGCTTAAATTACTGTAACACAAAAATCAATCTACATTGTTAATAAATTTTTGTGCTTACACTAAAATCAATGCATATTGTTAATCCAATCACTTTAATATTAATATACCGTCATATATCTAATTACATCAAATCATAAATCAACATATACATTGAAATAAATGCATTTAATGCAAGAAATCAAATAAGATTAGAAAATAACTTCTACATTGAAATCAATGCACCTAATGCAATCAATCAAATAAGATTAGAAACCAACATCTACACTGAAATCAATGCATTTACACAACGCAATCAAATAGGATTAGAAATCACCATCTACACTGAAATCAATGCATTTAGCATAAACAATCAAATAGTATTAGGAATAATCTACATTGAAATCAATGCATCTAGTGCAAGCAATCAAATATAGTTATAAATCGACGTATAAATTGAAATCAACACATCCAGTGCAAGCAATCAAATAATATTAGGAATCATCACCTACACTGAAATCAATGCATCTAGTGCAAGTAATCATATATCATTAGAAATAAATGTCTACACTAAAATCAATGCATCTAGTGCAAATAATCAAATAGGATTATAAATCACCATCTCCACTTAAATCAATCGATCTAGTGCAAGAAATATTCTTCCCTCTCTCCACCCTCCATCCATGTCTATATCCCCATCCATCTCCTTTTTTTTTGTCTCTATCTCACCCCCCAAAACACACACGCTCTCACACTCCATATATATCACTCTCTTTGTCGATCACCCTCTCTCCCCATCTCTCTCTTCTTCCCTCTCTTCCCCTTATCTCCCTCTTGCCCACTAATATCTCTCTTTCCTCCTTTTTCCCTCTCTCTCTCTCTTTCCATATTCCTTATCACTCACTCTCTCTCTCTCTAGGAACCAACATCTACATTGAAATCAATGCATTTACTCAAAGAAATAAAAAAGGATTAGAAATCGCCATCTACACTGAAACTAATGCATTTAGTGAAACCAATCAAATAGGATTAGAAATCATCTACATTGAAATTAAGTCATCTAGTGCAAGTAATCAAATATAATTATAAATCGACATCTAAATTGAAATCAACACATTCAATGCAAGCAATCAAATTGTATTAGAAATCACTACCTACACTGAAATAAATGCATCTAGTGTAAGTAATTAAATATCATTAGAATCAAATATCTATAGTAAAATCAATGCATCCAGTGCAAATAATCAAATAGGATTAGAAATCACCATCTCCACTTATATCAATCCATCTAGTGCGAGAAATATTTCTCCCTCTCTCCACCCTCCATCTATTCTTTTATGTCTCTCTATCTCACCCCCCTAAACACACGCGCTCTCATACTCCATATAAATCAATCTCTTTTTCAATCACCCCCACCCCCCATCTCTTTCTTCTTCCCTCTCTTCACCTTCCATCTATATCTCTATCTTCCCCTTCTCTCCCTCTCCCCCATTAATATCTCTCTTTCCTCCATTTGTCCTTTCTCCCTCTCTCTCCATCTTCCTTATCACTCTCTCTCTCTCTCTCTCTAGAAACCAACATCTACACTAAAATTAATGCATTTACTCTAATAAATCAAATAGGATTAGAAATCGCCATTTACACTGAAATCAATGCATTTAGTGCAAACAATCAAATAGGATTAGAAATCATCTACATTGAAACAAATTCATCTAGTGCAAGTAATCAAATATAATTATAAATTGACATCTAAATTGAAATCAACAAATTCAGTGCAAGCAATCAAATTGTATTAGAAATCACCACCTACACTGAAATCAATGCATCTAGTGCAAGTAATCAAATATCATTAGAAATAAATATTTACACTAAAATCAATGCATATAGTGCAAATAATCAAATTGGATTATAAATCACCATCTCCACTTATATCAATCCATCTAGTTTAAGAAATATTCTTCCCTCTCTCCGGCCTCCATCCATATCTATATTCCCCTCCATCTCTTCTTTTATGTCTCTCTATCTCACCCCCCTAAACACACACACTCTCACAATCCATATATATCAATCTCTTTGTCAATTCCCTCCTCTCCCCATTTCTCTCTTCTTCCCTCTCTTCACCTTCCATCTATATCTCTATCTTCCACCTCTCTCCCTCTCTATCCATCTTCCTTATCACTCACTCACTCTCTCTCTCCACCTTTCTCTCTCTATTTCTTTCTTCTTACCTCTTTCCCCCTCCCTCTCCAAGTCCATCTCTCTTTCCATCCCTCTCTCCACTCTCTCACATCCTCTCTCTTCCTTCCTCTCTTTCCCTTTCTCTCCAATCTCTCTCTCCCTCTCTCTCTCTCTCTTCACCCACCAACTATGTTACTATATCCCTCCCTCTCTCCTTATATCTCCTTCTCCCCCCTTTCCTCCATCTCTCCTTATTTGTCTCTTTATCTCATCCCCAAACATACATGCTCTCTCTCTATCTCTCCCTTGCCACTCCTTCTCTCTCTCCACTTCTCACTCTCTATATTTCGTATTTCCTACATCTCTACCCCTCCAAATCCATCTCTCTTATCGATCCCTCTCTCCTCCTCTCTCTCGTCCTCTCTCTCTCTCTCTCTCTCTCTCTCTCTCTCTCTCTCTCCAATACGCTCTCTTCCCCCATCACTCTCCTCCTCTATCTCATCCTTCCTCTCTCTCCCTTTCTCTCCCACCTCTCTCTCTCTCTCTCTTTTCCCTCTAATCCTCTCTCTTCTCCGATATCTCTCTCTCTCTCTCTAATCCTCTCTCTACCCCCATCCCTTTCTTTCTCTCTCTCATTCCACCCCTCTCTCTCTCCAACTACATTACTATCTCCCTCCCTCTCTCCTTATCACTTCTTCTCTCCCCCCTTCTTTCCATACATCTTACTTTGTCTCTTTATCTCACCCCTAAACATACACACTCTCTCTCCATCTCTCCCTTATCACTCTCTCTCTCTCTCTCTCTATTTCTTCTTAGTTATATAAACTAATGAACATAAATATTCGTAAATATAAAGCAGATTATGCAGTAAATATGAAAAGAGATTTTATTTACTTACCATACCTCTAGTTTATTTATATTTTTATTTATTTACCATACCCCTTTTCTTTACTATGGTATTTGTCCCGTAGGCTTGTTATATAATAAGATTTTTATTTATAATCCTATTTGATGTATTGTTATTTATTTACCTTACCTCTTTATGCCTCTTTTATATTTATTTATTTACCATACCTCTTTATATCTATTTTATATTTATTTATTTATTTACCATAATTGTTTATACCTCTTTTATATTTATTTATTTACTGTAACGCCTCCCATTTATCTCCCATTTTTTTTTTTTCATTTCAGATTTTCAAGAATAATTCCGACAAAATTATTATGTTATGATTTTGATTTCTATCTAGTTAAATCATATTTCTTCCCTCAATATGATTTATTGTGTATAATTATACCCACATATCCAAACTATATCTAAATCAATACCTATTTGATTTCATTTCCAACCACATTAGTATAAAGGGTCTTTGTATTTTAACTATAGTGGATTTTTACCACTAACCCACTTCCTATGAAAGGGTGACCCTATCGACCTACACCTCACGTTCCTTTTGATATCATTGAATCGTTGGGCATTAAACAACATACTATTATGTATATATATAATGGGGTTCAAAATTTTATACCCACGTCGACCAGTGCATCCTTAATCTTTTAACGAACACCTATACTCCCGTTTTATAAAAGCATCTTGCTAGACCATATGCTTATGAACGTTGGCTTGATTTATTTACCACAGTCTTATATCTATACCTATACTGAGCTTATGACTATTCAATGAATTGATAGCCATAGTTGTCACACTGTATGTGTTAACATCATCGCATATTTGTTGTACATGTTGTTTATGTCGAAATTTATGTAACGATGAACGTATTCAACTTTAAATTCCACGTACTGCATCTTGGTAAGGTCGATTTAATGTGGCATAGAACTTGAGATGTGATATCAGCTCTCCACATCGTCTTAGGTAAGGTTCTCGATTTAATTGTATTGATTGGGATGGATTTCATCCCATTCCCGTTCAATGGTTATGGATCCACGTTGCATTGGCAATTGCCACGCAAGACTGCTCTGGAACTAGGCCATCCTCACAATATGAGCAGAGGTGTCATGAACTTCATTTCATAGCTTGTCAATTTAATGTCGAATGACTGGTGTAAATGCACTTCCAACCAGTCGATCCGTGGACTCACCATGCATATTTTTCTATGTGGACGACTACGATTTCCTCACCCTATTAGGGTTTTTTTACGAAGATTTTTGGTATAAGTCTTGCACTAAATGTGTGAGACTGTTCTTTCAGCCCTCATTTGGTTGTTTCTCTACTCATGACGCCGAATTTCTGCGTGCTAGAGATGCCTTGTATTCCTCTGTCGACGCCTCATCAAGCAGGTAAAACCTTATAAGCCTTACGCTGCATTAACTTGTGCCTCTGTGATGAATTCTGAGTATGGTAATGCATTCCATTTACAGTATTTGACATATGTTTTTGTTTATGCCATTTCTTTCTCCAGTTCTGGGTACTACAAGGAGTCCTGACGTTGTGTTTTACATCTACTGATTTCTTTCTTCTGCGTTTACGCCACCATCTCTTCGTATACCTCGTTAGACGACTGCCTAATGATGCAGGGTACCAATAATTCTTCATTTCTTGATAGGGCACATCCCTGCTCGTCCTTTGGGACTTGAACGATGGTGTTTTGATTTCGCTCGTCTCTTCTCCGGCGAGTGATACCGATCTCAGGTAAGAATCGATTTACTTGTGCTATTAGTTAGACTGTTTTTCTAACTCCACTCTTAAACTTTGGGGCTACAATATATTTACGCCATGCCTTTAATTCTATGGAAGAATCATTTGGAAGGTTTGAGGGTTTCCTTTGCCAGGTAGCTATGTAAATTTTGTTTAGTACATTATTCTAATTCTCACTAGAATTCTTTCTAACAGTTTCGTAATTCGTTGGCTCACCATCACGGCTGTGTTTCTACAAGTGAGATAGATGCCATAGACTTTTCATCCTCAGCACACCATGAGATATGTCCTCCAATTCGACACTAACTCCACTGCTCTGGGCATTGTCAGGTCGGTATACACCTGGGCAGAGAGAAACCATCCTCTCGTCGCATTATTTCACCTCGTTTGTGCAGAGTAGTTAATTTCTTAGGATTATAACAGTGTCCATTGAAATTCTAGACTCCTTTATAGACTGTAACTATTAACAATTTCCATTCGTATGATAATATTCTTTGAATAGATTAATTTATGGAATGAGAGTGGGGTATTTTAAAGGACTTTGGCCCGAGAGGCTCAAACTCTGATATGTATTTGCAGAACGTATTTGTTCTTCGTCACTGGTATTTTTGATAGCTTCATAATATTTTCGAAGAATCTCCAGATCATTATTTTATGGATGTTCTCCTGTTGTCTCTCATTCAATTATTTGTTTTGTGTCGATTTGATATGATTGAAGAAGAAATGAGTTGTTCCTCTTTTCACCTTCTTATCATGGTTAGGACTTCAATGTGTATATGTCTCTTTGTGGCTATCTTTTCTGAGTTTACAGTGACTCAGTAAATGAAATCTGGCATTGTCTATCATTTGTATATGTTGTATGACTCCTACAGGAAACTCTCTGTATTCCTAGGAGATTGTAGTTCCATTGTGAAAGCTTCGTATGTAAGGTTAATTGTTCCCTGTAACTGTATACATCAAATTTTTGGTTCTTTTGTATTCGTAATAGAACAGTCCCAATGTATAAATGTCTAACTGAATTTCTTCACTGATATATATATATAGAACTAATGGATATCTTTTTGCTACCTTCTTCAATATTGATATATCTATATATCTGTCTGTATATATATATGGTGCAATTATTGATTTGATTTATAGTTTCTGGTGCATGTCTAATCCTTCCAACCTGTAACTTAGTCGGATCCTCCCTGTTCCCAAGGGGGTTATTCCCTTAGTTTTTATAGATAACTCTCCTTTCATACCTATTTCCAGAGTTAATAGTCATGTATAGTTTCATTTCTTTAATAAATAAGACAGATAAGCAGTACTACAATTTCATACTCTTTCATTCAGTTCTTATCAGAGAAGATATTAGAATATCTATAAATAGACATGCCCTGCTGTTGAAAGTTCTAGATATATTTTCACTTCACTTAGTTAATTCAATAAAAGAGTAATTCTGTCCTATATACATTTACCATCCTACTATGTTAGAATTTTTTTTTTTATTGCAAGGTTTTCTACTACATTCCCTTTCCCACAGAAGCAGATTAAAGTTACAAAATTATAAATTATGAGATAATATAAATCTCCAGATTTAGATCCAAGCTGGTTTAGAAATTTCGGATGATTTTGCCTCATTTTCCTAGTTCCTACAACCATGCAGAATAGGAAGAGTTTGAATGCTCTACTATTCTATAAATGTATGTAACACCAACACTAAAATGAAATAATTAACTAGTGTACAGCTATACTCATTAACTCTTACACATGGTAACAATTATTATATATTTAAAAAAAAAAAAAAACATTCCTAACACTTTGTGCATACCACTTTGGTATTTGACCAGTCCTACCAACTGTAGAGTCCCTCTATCTCCAGAACTCACCCCCGAGCTGAGATCACTTCCATCAGAGACCAACTCAATCTGTTCTGGAATAACTTATTTAAGCTTTTGCTCCCCAAGCCTGTTTCTAATTCTGCGTCCAGAATATCAGGATACGTTTCTTCCTGTTTGCCTAGGCTTCACTATTTAGGGACTTTTAAAGCTGCTTTCTGCTTTTCCTAGCTTTTTACCTCTTCCCAACTACTCTCCACACCATTGGGGAACTAGATTTTCCTCAAAATCTAATTTTAGAAATGAATTCTTCCAAGTATTTTTTTGAAAGATTTTTGGGGAAAGTATTTGCCTTTATCCATCCTCATGGATTTAGCAAGTGATCTCATAATTTTCATTTTGGTCAATCTGCACATAATTATTTTATTCATTTTCTCAAAAAAAAAATGTAATTATATCCACAACATACTTTTCCTTTGGGGTCCACTCCCCTTAGGATCAATGTTCAAATGTCTAGTTTTCGAAATTCAAACACATAAACTAGGGGTTTTACATATTCCCCCTCTGAAAGAAAACACCATCCTTGGTGTTGTTATTTAACTACTAGAGTTCATTTTTAAAACAAAAATGGATATCTTTCCATCATTTCAGCTTCTCTTTCCCAGGTAGCTTCTTCAGCAGTAAAGTGATTCCACTGCACCTTTACTCTTGCTACCGTCTGATTCCTCAATTCAATTTCTTCCCGCTCCAATATTTGAAGCGGTTATGGAAGGAACTCCCCTTCTAGTTCCACCTGTACCACATTCCAATCAACTATGTGAGAAGCATCATGTACATATCTTTTTAATAATGAAACATGAAACACATCATGAACTCTAACATGGGGTGGTAAGGCCAGCTTGTAAGCCACTGGTCCCACCCTTTCTAATACTTCAAAAGGACCACAATATCTAGGAGCCATTTTTGCAAAAATTCCAGCATAAAGTGTGCTCTTTTTGGGTTTAATATGCAAGTACACGTGCTCTCCCACTTTAAATTCTCGGTGTACTCTCTTCTTATCTGCATAGTTTTTCTGGCGATCTTGTGTTGTCTTGATGTTTCTTTGTATCTGTTTCACAATTATTTCCATCTCTTGTAAGGCATCTGGCCCCAAAATTTGTTTACCATCTGGCTGGCTCCAGCTCAAGGGAGTATGACATTTTCTTCCATAGAGTGCCTTAAACGGACTCATTTTGATGGAGGATTGGTAGCTATTATTATAGGAAAATTCAGCTAAATGCAAGTAGTCTTCCCATTTGATGGCCTATCCATCACATAAATTCTCAGCATGTCCTCCAAAATCTGATTAGTTCTCTCTGTCTGACCGTCGGTCTGAGGGTGATAGGCAGTACTAAAATTCAGCTTAGTGCCCATACATCCAAATAGAACTTTCCAAAAAGCTGCGGTGAACTTAGCATCTTTATCTGAAACAATCACCTTTGGGATCCCATGTAATCTTACTATCTCTTCTAAAAACACATTTGCTACTTGGGCTGTCCCAAAAGTAGACTTTACAGGTATGAAGTGTGCAGCTTTGGTTAAAGTGTCTACTACTACCATCACTGAATCATGTTGGTATTTTGTTTTGGGTAGCCCTATTATAAAATCTATATAAATGTTGTCCCATTTCCATTCTGCAATCAGCAAAGGATTTAGAAGACCAGCAGGATGCTGATGTTCAACTTTAACTAATTCACACTCCATGCATCTAGCTAAATATTCTGCTACATCTCTTTTCATTCCTAGCCATAACAACTTCTTTTTCAAAGCCGTTAACATTTTTTGATATCCAGGATGCCCTGAATATGGCTGTTTGTGATATTCATCTAGAATCTCTCTTTTCAAGGACTCCACATTGGGGATATATAGTCTGTTTTTGTAGCAGATCAGTCGTTTTTAGTTTTTTGTGTAATCAGTCATCTCTTTCTTTAGTATTTCATCTGTAGTGTTTCATAATTTGGATCCTGATCTGCTGCCTTTTTCACTAATTCTTCTAAGTCAAACTGAGTGCTACTTCCAATGCTGTTTATATTTTGACAAGAATTTCTGCTCAAAGCATCCGCAATTTTATTTTCTTTTCCCCTGATATGTTTTATGTCCATATCAGATTCACTTAGAAAATACAGCCATCTCACTTGTCTAGCATTCAAATCAGTTTGGGAAAAGAAATATTTAAGACTAATGTGATCAGTCATCAATGTAAATTTCTTTCCAAGAAGATAGTGTCGCCACATCTTCAAGGCATGAATCACAGCAGCTAATTCCAAATCATAGGCACTATAGTTTTGTTCATGTGTCTTCAGTTTCCTAAACTCATATGAAATCACTGCATTTTCCTGCAAAATAACTCCTCCCAACCCCTCTCTACATGTATCTGTACACACAAAAAATTCTTGGTCAGGATCTGCAATTTTCAATATAGGGCCTGTGGTGAGTTTTAATTTTAATTGGTCAAAACTGGTTTGACATTTTTCAGTCCACTCAAATTTGACCCCCTTCCTTTGTAGTGAGGTTATGGGATATGCGATGGAAGCAAATCTCTCCACAAATCTGCGATAATAACCTGCAATCACCATGAATGATCTCACTACTGAAAGATCAGTTGGCACAGGCCATTATTTTATAGCCTTTATCTTTTCAGGGTCAACAGCAAGGCCTTGTTCAAAAATAATATGCCCCAAGTATTGAATCTTGTCTTTCTAAAATTCACATTTGCTGAACTTGGCATATAACTGGTTTTCTTTCAGATTTTGCAACACTATCCTCAGGTCCTCTTTGTGTTCCTCCTTACTTTTTGAATAAATCAAAATATCATCTATGAACACAAGCACGAACTTATCCAAATACTTGTTTAACACACTATTCATTAAACACATAAAGGTGGCAGGGGCATTTGTCAAACCGAAAGGTAGGACTACAAATTCGTAGAGACCATACCTAGTTCGAAAGGATGTTTTGCTGATGTCTTCCTCTTTAATTCTAAGCTGGTGATAACCAGTCCTTAAGTCAATCTTCAAAAATACTGAAGCTCCTCTCACTTGGTCAAAAAGATCATCAATTCTAGGCAAGGGGTACCTATTTTTAATGGTCAATTTATTCAGTTGACGATAATCAATCCACATTCTAAAGGTTCCATCTTTATTTTTCACGAACAGCACCGGTACTCCCCAAGGAGACACACTTGGTTTGATATAACCTTTGTCTAACAATTCTTGCAATTGAATTTTCAGTTCTACGAGTTCAGGGGGACTCATTCGATAAGGGGCTCAAGAAACAGGTGTTGCTCCCGGCACCAGATCGATTGAAAAGTCAATATCTCTTTTGGGGGGAAGATGAAGGATTTCATCTGGAAAAACTTCTTTAAACTCCCTCACAACTGGCAAAGCATCTAGTAGATTCTCTTCAATTTTTTGTTCTATTTCTTCCACTTGTACTGCATAGACTTGATATCCTTTCCTAGCTGTTATTTTTAATTGCAGTGCTGTTATTTGTCTTACAAAAATGGGTTTTTGTTTTCCTTTGAGAATAAAAGGTTTCCCTTCTTCATCTTCACAATGCAGGGTCTTATCCCAGCAGTTCATCAGAGCCTTATTCTTTTCTAGCCAGTCCATTCCTATCAGCAAGTCATATGAACGTAATGGTAGAATGTTCAAATTTACTTCTCTTTGAAATTCATTTAATTTAATTACTGTTCGGCGAAATTTATGTGTTACCTTCCTCTTGGTTCCAGTGGCCAGCTGAACCAACCATGACTGCTGAAATTTTTCAGTTTTAAGATTACATTTTTCTACAATTTTTGGACTAATGTAACTCAAAGAAGCACCCGGATCAATCAAAACAATGACAGATTGGTCAGAAATCTTACCCTCCATTTCAACCATGGTAGCTTGGTGCTCTGCTTTCCAGTTCTCCAAGGCTACACTGATGGTGGGTATATTTCGTGCTATGCCATTTACTGTGGTAGCTTCTCACTCCCTCATTATCATCTGAATGTTTCGGTGGGGACAATCCCTCAACATATGGGGTTCTCCACATCCCCAACATTTCAAAGGTTCCCTCATTTTAACTGTTCCCTCTTTCTTATGGTCTCCATATATTTGTTTTGAAGCCACTTGGGACTGAGAAGTTTGACTTTCTATGGGTTTATTAAATTTCTTTCGCTGATGATCCCTGCCAAAATTTTTCAAGTAAGCTGGTTTTTGTTTCTTTCCTTTAATTTCACCCTTGTTTAGCCAGCTTTTTCAATGCTCAGCCTTTCCTTTAAACTGCTGATAGCATAATCTCGCCTTTCTTACTACCTCGTCCATAGTTTTGGGTTATCAAACTCGATCTTCTCTTTGTATACAGCAGGCAAGCAGTTCAGAAACCTTTGTACCTTTGCCTTCTCTTCCCTAATGTAAGGGACATATCTCAAGAGATTTGTAAACTTAGTGACAAACTCATCGATAGTAAGTTGTCCCAGTCTAAGTTCATGAAATTCCTTTGCTTTATCATCATAGTAACATTCATTTAAGTAGCAATTTTTGAACTTAACCTAGAAGTCTTCCCAGGTAACTGTCTTTTCATCAATTGCATGAACCATTTTCATCTCATCTCACCACAAGGTAGCTTTACCTTGTAGCTGGTAAACAACTAATCTGGCCTTCAGATTGCTTCCATATTCATAGACCTGGAAATACTTAATCATGTTCAGCAACCAAGCTTCAGCATCTTCCTCCTTCTCCCCATCATAGGAGGGAGGTTTGATCTTTCGGAATTCGTCCTGTAATTCCTTTTTCTGTTTATACTGATGCCTAACAGCATCATCATCATCAGACTCATCAATATTCCTCTTTCCAAAACCCTCACCTTCTTGGTTGTTCCGCAAAGTTAGTTCTCTGATGAGCTTTTCCTGCTCCTCACTGGCTAATGACAATCTATCATTCTGGCTTCTTATCTTAGCCAATTCTTGTTGCAACCTATGCAACATAGCCATCACTGGAGCGTTGGGATCTGGTGTATTTTCCTCATCACATAGATCAACATAAATTTCATCACCTTCTGCCATTCCAACACCACTGTACACTACACAACACAGATCAGTAATTTTTTTTTTTTCCACAGTAATTAATCTATACAGTGAACACAAAGAAACAATGAGCACAATGACAACATCCCAGTGTTATATAACTTGGGCTCTGATACCATTTGTAACACCTCCCATTTATCTCCCATTTTTTTTTTTTCATTTCATATTTTCAAGAATAATTCCGACAAAATTATTATGTTATGATTTTGATTTCTATCTTGTTAAATCATATTTCTTCCCTCAATATGATTTATTGTGTATACTTATACCCACATATCCAAACTATATCTAAATCAATACCTATTTGATTTCATTTCCAACAACATTAGTATAAAGGTTCTTTGTATTTTAACTATAGTGGATTTTTACCACTAACCCACTTCCTATGAAAGGGTGACCCTATATACCTACACCTCACCTTCGTTTTGATATCATTGAATCGTTGGGCATTAAACAACATACTATTATGTATATATATAATGGGGTTCAAAATGTTATACCCACGTCGAGGGAATCCTTAATCTTTTAATGAACACCTATACTCCTGTTTTATAAAATCATCTTGGTAGACCATATGCTTATGAACGTTGGCTTGATTTATTTACCACGATCTTATATCTATACCTATACCGAGCTTATTACTAGTCAATGAATTGGTAGCCACAATTGACACACTCTATGTGTTAACATCATCGCATATTTGTTGTACATGTTGTTTATGTCGAAATTTATGTAACGATGAACGTACTCAGCTTTAAATTCCACATACTGCGTCATGGTAAGGTCGATTTAATGTGGTATAGAACTTGAGACGTGATATCATCTCTCCACGTCATCTTAGGTAAGGTTGTCGGTTTAATTATATTGATTGGGATGGATTTCATCCCATTCCCATTCAATGGTTATGGATCCACGTTGCATTGGACATTGCCATGCCACACTGCTCTAGAACTAGGCCATCCTCGCAATACAAGTAGAGGTTCCGTGAACTTCATTTCATAGCTTGTCAATTTAATGTCGAACGACTAGTGTAAATTCACTTCCGGCCAGTCGATCCGTGGACTCACCATGGATATTTTTCCATGTGGACGGGTACGATTTCCTCACCCTATTAGGGTTTTGTGACGGAGATTTTTGGTATAAGTCTTGCACTAAATTTGTAAGACTGTTCTTTCGGCCCTCATTTGGTTGTTTTGCTACTTGTGATGCCGAATATCTGCGTGCTAGAGACACCTTGTATTCCTCTGCCGACGCCTCATCAAGCAGATAAAACCTTATAAGCCTTACGTTGCGTTAACTTGTGCCTCTGTGATGAATTCTGAGTATGGTAATGTATTCCATTTATAGTATTTGACCTATGTTTTTGTTTACGCCATTTCATTCTCCAGTTTTGGTTACTACAAGGAGTCCTGACATTGTGTTTTACATCTACTGATTTCTTTCTTCTGCGCTTATGCCACCATCTCTTCGTATGCCTCATTGGACGACTGGCTAATGATGCAGGGTACCAATAATTCTTCATTTCTTGATAGGGCACGTCCTTTCTCATCCTTTGGGACTTGAACGATGGTGTTTTGATTTCGCTCGTCTCTTCTCCTGCGAGCGATACCGATCTCAGGTAAGAATCGATTGACTTGTGCTATTATTTAGACTGTTTTTCTAACTCCACTCTTAAACTTTGGGGCTACAATATATTTACACCATACCTTTAACTCTATGGCAGAATCATTTGGAAGGATTGAGGGTTTCCTTTGCCAGGAAGCTATGTAAATTTTGTTTAGTACATTATTCCAATTCTCACTAGAATTCTTTCTAACAGTTTCGCAATTCGCTGGCTCACCATCACGGCTGTGTTTCTACAGGTGAGATAGACGCCATATGCTTTTCATCCTCAGCACACCATGATATATGTCCTCCAATTCGACACTAACTCCACTGCTCTGCGCATTGTCAGGTCGGTATACACCTGGGCAGAGAGAAACCATCCTCTCGTCGCATTATTTCACCTCATTTGTGCGGAGTAGTTAATTTATTAGGATTATAACAGTGTCCATTGAAATTCTAGACTTTGTCAGAGACCGTAACTATTAACAATTTCCATTCGTATGATAATATTCTTTGAATAGATTAATTTATGGAATGAGAGTGGGGTCTTTTAAAGGACTTTGGCCCGAGAGGCTCGAACTCTGATATGTATTTGCAAAACGTATTTGTTCTTCGTCACTGGTATTTTTGATAGCTTCATAATATTTTTGAAGAATCTCTAGATCATTATTTTATGGAAGTTCTCCTGTTGTCTCTCATTCAATTATTTGTTTTGTGTCGATTTAATATGATTGAAGAAGAAATGAGTTGTTTCTCTTTTCACCTTATTATCATGGTTAGGAATTGAATGTGTATATGTCTCTTTATGGCTTTCTTTTCCGAGTTTACAGTGACTCAGTAAATGAAATCTGGCATTGTCTATCATTTTTATATGTTGTATGACTCCTACAGCAAACTCTTCATATTCCTAGGATATTGTAGTTCCATTGTGAAAGCTTCGTATGTAAGGCTAATTGTTCCCCGTAACTGTATACATCAAATTTTTGGTTCTTTTGTTTTCGTAATAGAACAGTCCCAATGTATAAATGTCTAATTGACTTTCTTCACTGATATATATATAGAACTAGTGGATATCTATTTGCTACCTTCTTCAATATTGATATATCTATATATCTATCTGTATATATATATGGTGCACTTATTGATTTGATTTATAGTTTCTGGTGCATGTCTTATCCTTCCAACCTATAACTTAGTCAGATCCTCCCTGTTCCCAAGGGGGTTATTCCCATAGTTTGTATACATAACTCTCCTTTCATAGCTATTTTCATAGTTTTTAGGGACTTTTAAAGCTGCTTTCTGCTTTTCCCAGCTTTTTACCTCTTCTCAACTACTCTCCACATCATTGGGGAACTATATTTTCCACAAAATCTAATTTTAGAAATGAATTCTTTCAAGGATTTTTTTGAAAGATTTTTGGGGAAAGTATTTTCCTTTATCCATCCTCATGGATTTAGCAAGTGATCTCATAATTCTCATTTTGGTCAATCTGCACATAATTATTTTATTCATTTTCTCAAAAAAAATATGTAATTGTATCCACAACATACTTGTCCTTTGGGGTCCACTCCCCTTAGGATCAAAGTTCAAATGTCTAGTTTTCGAAATTCAAACACATAAACTAGGGGTGTTACATTTACCCATGGTATTTGGCCCATGGTATCAATATTAATTTGGCCCATGGTATTCATCCCATAGGCTTCATCTAAATAAAACCTCTTTTTAAAATTTTTACATATAAAAAGGCTTATGGAAGAAATATAAAAAGAATTTTTATTTATTTACCATACATCTAGTTTATATATTTATTTATCTATTTACCATAGCTCTGGAGTAAGTATAAACTCATTTTACAAATATTTAATTAAAAGAAATATTAAAATATTTTGGATTTTGATTGTTTGTGTTGAATTAACTCTTTTCCTTTGATTTAGGAAATGGTATTGACTTTAGTAAAGAGTAAAGATGTTTAAAATTTTACTTAATTTGGAAATTCAATGTGGTAAATTTTTTTTGTTAAAGGTAAATTTATGATCCTTTCAAATTCATGAATATAATTTACTATCCATTCAAATAATATAAATAATACATAATTGTATTAGAAATTGATATATGTCTAGCACAATGTGATTTTTATTTTTTTATTTTTTTTTAATTTAAAACTTAAGCTGACATTTTGTATGAGGACATGACCCACCTAACATCGGGGTCATATTGGGCTGTAGATGCGCCTCTCGGCGCAATTAACCGAATATATTTTCTTTCAAAAGACTTTAAATTTTTATTTTTTTATGGGAAATAAGTCACCATACATTCAAATAAATTGTAGCGAAAGGAATAAATTGTGTTCCTTCCCTATATTATAATTAGTATCATAGGCAGGCTTACTGATCCAGGTCATACACGAGGCAGGCTTACATTGTTTAATCAGAAAGTCCATACTTATTGGTTTGTAAAATGTTTGATAGAAAAAAAAACACAGAGTAATCATCCAGTTCAAGCAAAGACTGAAGCAATGCAACCAGACCTTCACACCCAGGCTCAACTCTTGGAGATTCAGGACAACCAGCAGCATATAAAGATCACTCAATACCAGACTACAGATAGAGTTAGCAGACTAGATGACAAAATGGGGCGCATGGAGAAAATCCTCCAGAAGATTCTTCGGCAACTCAATCAAGCAGAAATGCCAAGGTCTAATGTCAAAGACCCTGCCCCAGTCTCCTCATCTGAGGGTTAGAAGATTGTCTTGTTAGATTTGATGGTTTTTTGTTAGTTTTGAACTTTTAAAGATTGTTATGTTTGTACATATTAAAGTAGTGAAACAGGTAGTGCAAGAAAAGTATAGACGTAAGAGACAATTTCAGTATTGGGATGCAAATCATGTTTTTAGAAGACCAACAAACCTGGTTTCCCTCTCAGGCAGGTTGAGGCTAAAGAATGACTTTATATTTTTTGTAACCTATCTTTAAATATAAATAGAAATAGAAAGGTCCCACCGAATTCACAAAAAAAAAAATTAATTAGTATCATAGGCATGCAGGACGAGTCCAAATAAATTTCTGTAGAAAGGTCTTGTACAAAATGTCTAGATAGCATCGTTAAAGAAAGACCTAGTACATCTAGTCACAAGAATATATATCAAAACAATTGGGAAGAGTTAAGTCCAAATAACATACCGCATAAAAATTTAAATAAATGATAAACATAAAAGAAAGGTCAAAGGGAATTCTTCATACATGTTTTCTTTCTAGTAATGAAATAAAACCCTAAGTCGTGAATCTCCAAAATGGGTCTTGGCCTCACGGTTGAGTACCCTAGAGCGTAAATAAGAAAAACTACATAAGAACCTAACAAATTTTCTAATCTGGTAACAACTCCAAGACCGATAAATAAAACCCTTACCAAGATAGTCACGGCTCCAGGGGAAGGGTCACACTTGCAAATGGACAAGATGTTTGTTAGAACCATCGTTAAATCGACACAACTCATACTATTATAGTTACAAAAGGGATAAAAGAAAATTTGAAGCATACATTACCTTAAGTGCAAAGGGTACATGGTTTGTGCCCTTTAAGTGCAAAGGGTACATGGTTTGTGCCCATTCACTCCTATGTCCATGTTGAAATACGAAATGAATAGAACAACAACTTGAAATTTTAGCTGAAAAGTAGAAAAAATCAACCTAGAGATACCCAAGGAATCGTTATATGGCATAAGTAATGCAACAATGAGTGTTTGATCCACTTGGAAGCGGAGGAACTCAATTCGAGTGGCATTTTGTGCCACTATAAACCGTGAAAGAGAACACCCTAGAAAAGAAAACACAAAAACAAGAATATGAATACTTTAATTACAAAAAATGGCATTGATTCAATGAAAATTCATTGGTAAAAATGATAATATGCATTTCCCGAAAGGAGATGAGAACCATAACCCAAAAAATGATAATATGTGTCAAATCAAAATTTTATTTTAGTGATAGATATATTTTGAAGAGTTATATGAGAAATGAATTTAGTAATTAGTGCCAGGAGGGTTTTCTGTTATAGCTTGAATATTTTTTACATATTCTTATATTTGATAGAATCCAATATAAATATTACAAGGGTTTTGTGTTATTGATTAAATAGTTGTTCCATATTTTTATACTTGATAGAATCTAATAGAAATATTGCAATTCGTATGCCTGCAAATGGTTGGAGTATCTAAAATTTTACCTTCAGTGCTTGGGGTTAGAAAAACTTTAAAATATTAACAATTTTAAAAAATTAAGATGATGAAAACTAAAAATATTTTGAAAAATATTAAATGGATATAATAAATTAACTTTTTTAAGTGTAGAAATGTCCCTTCAGATAAGAATGTAGAGTGAGCCTCTCCGCTCAATAAGAATAATATTCTAAAATAATATATATATATATATATATATATATATATATATATATATATATATTTTAGAGTTTTAAATTCAAATAAATATATATTTTAAATTTTTAAATGATGAATTTAAATGAAGTTACATTTTCTATTTCATTTATAATATTTTATGTATCTATTTCATTATTAAATTTAAAATATAGATTTTTGAAATTATATTTTAGGTATAGATATAAAGAATCCTTGTAAATTTGCCTAAATTCATAGATACCTCTAAATATTTCTTTGTCATTTTTCGTACTCTCATCTCTGAAACTTTATGGAACATAACCCTCAAGTAAAAAACATCCAGAATGAATACACCCCTGTTAGTTTTCTCAAGAACGCATCTCAATAAGTCATATACATAGTGAAAACAACCAAGAAATTTAGATTCAATCATCCCCTAATGGCCATTTTAATAAGTGATCGCCATAGAAGAATCCACCATACAATATGACATGCATAAGCGTTCCAAACCACTACTGCCAAAAGTACCTTCTTGACTATCACAACAACCATTGTGATGATTGTTGATATATTGTTGAAGTAGTCATTACACCTCTACGGAATCTATAATTCTCACCCTGGGGATCATAGTTCCCAGTTTGGAAGTTTACGAACACATACGGGTTTTGGTGTATTGAAAAAACTCCAAGTGTCCTTATTGTAGTATAGGTTACTTCAAGCATAATATTGGTCTATAGAAAGATAGGTACTCATCCGTATTTTCTTGTGAAGCCTAGTTTTTCTTGTACTTAAAATGGTTATCTTGTAGTCATGAAAGCCACACCTCTCTGCATTCCCGGAGGCACCAGGTAAGTTTTATTTTCAGGAGAGGTATCATTAATCACAAATTAGTGTGCTTCACCTTATTTTATCTCTACCACTTACTACGAAATCAGGTTCAATCTAGAAATGATTCAAGAGTTTAAATGTACAATAGGAATTTAATTAAAATTAACTAAGATTCTTGCATTTCACGTTAGTCTTAGGATCTACATTACATGTAAGATAATTATTCATCCAAGCAACAAATTCTTATCAATCACTTGGTCATAAATTTAGTATAAATATAGTTTCAACTCCATAATGAATTGGTATCAATCGTCTAAATCTATCAAATTCTATAAACCTTGATAGATGTAATACAAGTATTTGGTTGCTCAAATGTGTCTCTCGGATTTGTTGGTTTCTAGCTAATCCTCATTCATTCCATTTCCGTAGGATCTACCCCCATTAGTATGTTGTAGGGAGGCATCTTAAACAGAGATATTGGGGATCAGGGTGAAAACCCCCAATCTAACCATTGTGACGGTGCTTAGACATTTGGCGATACAACATGTAGTATTTGATAAACTAACAAAGGCTGTCAATTTTATCTCTATGTAGTATAAATATAAAGCTACAAAATTATTTGATATGTTTATGAAGGAAATTTTTAACCTTCATTGCATACTCAATGTAGTTATATTAGACATGGATCCAAAGTTTACCTTGAATTTTGGGAGGCCATTTTCTACTAGATTGCGTACATAATTAAACTTCAGCATTCTGTACCATTTAAAAACATATGGGTGGAATGAAATATATAATCATATTCTCGAGGACATGTTACATATGTATGTTAGAACCAACCTACTAAATGGGAGGACTACCTAAAATTGGTAGAATTCACATATAACAATGGTTATGAGGCACCACTGAAAATGAGTCCTTTTGAGGCTTATATGGGTGGAAATTTCATATGCCTCGAATTTGGAGTCGACTAGAAGGTAATTTTGTATTGGAACCAGACCTAATACAAGAAAGGAAATAAATGGTAATGAAAAATAAACTGAATTTGAAAGATGGACATGATAGACATAAAAGTTACGCTAATTTGAATGCAACCCCTAAAGTGTTTCAAGTGGGGTAGCATCTTTATTTGAAATTACAGCCAAAGAAGATTTCCCTAAGATTAGGAATTTTTTCTAAATTGGCTGCTCGATTTTTCGGGTCATTTGAAAAATTAGAGAGGGTGGGGCCAATGGGTTATCAATTAGCTTCACTAGCTCATGTTAAAACTCTCATAACGTATTTAGTGTGTCTATGTTAAATAAATATATATCTAATCCTAATCACATTATTGATTGCAGTTTTGCAGAGGTTGAACCATAAGGAGACTTCCAGGTTGAACCTAAAAAAATTTTGGATGGGGGAGGGGGACTAATCTTTGGAATAAATCCATTTTTTAGATTAAAATGCAACAAAAGCACTATGGGACTGAAGAAGAAAACCATAAAATGGAATAATAAATGACAGAATCTTTCCCTATGCTACTCTAAAGAATAATGGAACATGAAACACTGAGGACAATGTCTCTTTTAAGTGGAGGTGCTACGTAACATCCCTTGATAATAATTTCTGATTTTAATTATTTAGGTAGGACTAGAAATGTTAAAAAGTTAGAGATAAATTGATGAAGTATTTACTTTTATTTATGAAAAAAGAAAATATATTTGTATCTTATGTTTTTTTAGCAATCTTGTAATGTGATAAGGGTTTTCATGGAAATATTAAATCCTAGCTATCATGGAAACACTTGGAATTAGTGATGCCTAAGAAGAGGGTTGAAACAGAAGAAGGAAAAAAATTCTCCTTTTACCATACTCCGTTGAAAAGGAAAGGAAAGACTAGAAAAGAGAAAAAAATGGTTGGAGATTAATGCCATGAAGTTAGTTCTATGTACGAATTTTATGTAACATAAATACAATGATTCCTAGGTATAACTAGTGGGAGAGAAAAAATGGTTTTAAACCAAGGGAAATAAAGTAGGACACTACTTTAAGGGTTCAGGAGAAAATACCTTGTAACGATTCTCAGAATTTCTTCCCTAACAAAGGAGTAGAGCACAAGGGTAACTAGTTGTCAAATATAGGTTATGGTTGGGAGGACGTTGAGAGCCCTTATCACATTTAAAGGAAGATATTAGATAAGTATTATGTTTAATTTAGAGTATTATATAGTAAATTATGGCTTATAGAATAGAGTAGAAATTGAATTGATGTTTTTGATTTTATTATGAAATGTAATAATGTAATTTATAACTCCTTTGATGGGTATATTTTGTGCATTACTACTCTCTAACAAGTCAAACCGTATGTACAATCTTGGAGGTTGTTATCATGGACAATGTAACACATATTCTAGAGACTCTGGAAACATGTGAATCAAGGTAAGGGTTTCTAATAAAATGAAATTTTTAAACATATAAATAACCCTATTATCATGGTTTTTGTATAACTATTAAAAATATATAAACTGGACCAATTCAAATAATTTTTTTAAAATAAATGTATTTATATAAAGTAAGCTGTAAATATTTAAAGGTTAAATGTTAGAGATTGACACAGTTTAGTTACCCTAGAAATTTGGTGTAGAAGGTGGATCTCCACCTACCTGGTTGGGTAATAGTCCTAAATTATAAATATATAGGTATCGAAAAGAGAAGGGATGCCCCATATTGATAGGTCCTACTAGGTATTTTACGCTAATATGTTATAAGAGGATGGTAATATGGTACAACAAAGAGTAACCTGTAATTATATAAATTGTTTTCTCATCTATTCCTTTGTATAAATTTGTGTACAAAACATACATATAAGAACTAGAGATAGATACAATTATTGTACAGACAAAAGAAAAAAAAACAATTGCTCTTGGAATTTCTATATAAACATAATATATTTTCTTTCAAAAGAAGTTAAGAGAAATTTTTTACAGCAAAAAAGTTTTCATATGTTCAAATAAATTGTAGCAAAAACAATAAAGTGTGCTCCTTCACTATATTATAATTAGTAACACATGCATGCAAGATGAATCGGGAGAAATTTTTGTAGAAGGGTCTTAAATAGAATGTTTAGACAGCATAATTAAAGAAAGACCATGTACATCCAGTAACGGGAATATCTATCAAAAAAATTGGGTAGAGCCCATGCCAAATAACATACCACATAAAAAATTAAATAGATAAACATAAAAGAAATGTCAAACGGAATTCTGCACAAAAGTTTTATTTCTAGTAATGAAATAAAACCCTAAGTCATGAAACTCCAAAATTGGTCTTGGCCTCATGGTTGAATACCATGGGGCGTAAACAAGAAAAACTACAGAATAACCTAGGTAATTTTATAATCAGGTAACAAATAAAACAGGAATTAAGAAAAGCCTTATCAAGATAGTCATTCCTCCATGGGAAGGGTCACATTTGCAAATGGAGATGATGTTTGTTATAACCCTTGTTAAAACAACACAACTCACACTATTATAGGTACAAGAGGGATAGAAGAAAATTTGAAGGAGAAATAACCTTAAGTGTAGATGGTACACGGTTTATTCCCTTTTTCTCCTATGGCCATGGTGAAGTACGAAATAAATAAAACAACAAATTTAAAATTTAGCTGAAAAGGAGAAAAAATCAACCTACAAATACCAAGAAATCATTATATGGCATAAGTAATGCAAAAATGATTGTTTTATCCACTTGGAAGTAGAGAAACCCAATTCCAGTCACATCTTGTGCCACTATAAAATGTGAAAGAGAACACCCTAGAAAATAAAGCATAAAAACAAGCATATAATTACTTTAATTGCTAAAAATGATATTGATTTGAGGAGAATTTTCTGGTAAAAATTATAATACGCCTTTCTGGAAAGGAGATGAGAAGAAACCCTAACCTTGAGAGGATTTTTTGGAGTGGCCGCCTCTGGGTTTGTTTATTTACTTCATGGAAACCTACAGAACTAAAAAAGAATACAGACTTGAGTGTTGTAAAGGTATAAAAAATATAAGATCATAAGAGAGGGTTTGAAGTTGGAAATCTTGGGTTCAAACAAGAGAGAGCACAAATTAATTCACTAAGACCACGAGGGTGAGGGTAGTTACACAAAAAATAATTCCAATCTCTCACAATCCAACCAAAACCCTCACCAAGTTCACCATTGAGGAGAATCCATCTCTTTGGCTTTGTAATCGATGGCTAAAATCATATTGTTTCTGTGCACATTACCACAATTGAAAGTTGGTTTATGAGGTATAGAGACTTCAAAACATTACACTATGTACTAATTACAATTTGAAAATGGAAGGAATGTTTAATATGAAGAGACAAATGCTTCCACACAATGAAGTGAAACTTAAATATTATATGTTTTTCAGATAAGTAATTGAGACATCTATGCATGCCTATATGGCATCATGGAGTCATTGTCATGGTGAATTAATAACCAAATTCTTTTAGGAGTCTTGAAAATCCCTTATAACCTAAGTTATGTTTAGGTTGATATTTGTTGGCTGGATATTATGACACATATTATGTTAGTAAGAAGGGAGTCTATAGGACCCTCTTCATTAAATAAAACAAAATGATCTATGTTAATATCTTTAATTAAGAGAAAACAAAATAAATTGTATATATGTGGATGTAAAATAAAAAAACAAAAAACAAATATGATAATAAAGCTGACATATATGTATCCAATGCTAAGAGAAAAAGTAAAACTAAGAAGCATAGTTAATATGGATATTAGAATTAAAACTTGTTTTTTTTTCTAATGGAAATCAACAAATAATTCATGTGAGTGCTCATAATTTTCCTAGCCTTTTCTTGAGACATAATTGATTATAAATTTGCAAGAATGTTTTGTACGAGTATTTAAAAAAAAATGTTTGCTTGAATTATTTTGTAATAATAAGAAGTTTTTTGTTTAGGGATGTTAAAGTGAATATGGAATATATGTTTTCCAAGCTAACCCTTAGGTACCATTCCATTGGTTGCATACCATAGGGTGCCTTGTAGAGAGTGGGATCGTCAACATTTACGACACATCCCCTTTTTTGGAAAACTTCAAGAAACTTAGTCCTAACCTTTCTCCAATGTGGAGGATGATTTTATTTAAAGGGGGTGCTTGTGGGTGTCTCTTCTCAAAATGGGCCTCCTAGGTATCATCATTTAAAGGGGTGTTTGTCCTTTAAAAAAACAATAATTTATTACATCAATTCAATATTTTTCATAATATTTTCCATTTGCATCCTCTTAATTTTTTTTAAGATTGTTGATTTTTAATGTTTTTATAACCCTATGTGGAGAAAGTAACATTTTAGATACTAGAACCATTTTCGGGGTTGGGGATTGCAATATTTCTATTTGATTCTATCTACTATGAGTGTATGGAACAACCATTAAATAAATAAAAAAAAGACCTTGTGATATTTCTATTAGATTCTATCCGATATGATGGTATGGAAAAAACTATTCAACCCATAAGAAAAAACCCTCTTGGAACTAGCTATTAAATACATTTTTTCGTGGCACTAGTCAAAATCTACCTATCACTATTTTTTTTAATTTGACACGTTAATATTTTTCTATCTTTTGTAGTGCATAGAGTGGTCGAGGATGACGATCCCAATATAAGCCATGATTTTAATCATATGTAAGTATCTATCATAGAATGGTGATTTAGAGTCTCTTT
Organism: Pinus albicaulis; assembly: GCA_034641835.2. Lineage (NCBI taxonomy): Eukaryota > Viridiplantae > Streptophyta > Pinopsida > Pinales > Pinaceae > Pinus > Pinus albicaulis. Next base: position 858,795,307 of record CM076578.1, read on the forward strand.
ATTTCGGTATATTGTATGGAAAGATAGATTCTAATAGGTTTTATTTTGGTTATATGTTCGTATCGCACTTATATGAGAAACTTACCATTTTATGAGATTTTTTTTGTCCTTGTTTAGTTTTTTAGGTTGACTAGTTGAATGGAATGTTTGGTCATAATAAAATTTGTTCATTGTCCATTTGATCAATTTTAACTTTTGAATCCCGACTCTAGATAATGTTCACCTAAAGCCTAGAGTAATTCTTTAATTATTCATTATAGTTTGAGTAATTTCAATTTACTATTCTAATTTTATATTACTCTTTTTAACCATAATAGATCGATCTTAACTGCATATCTAAGATGAGATCAGCCCTCGAGAAGATGAAATTTCTTCACGTGCAAACTTCTTTAGAATGTAAAATACATTGTGTTATTTTTCTTTGCTTAAATTGTATTTTTGAAGGTCAATATTACTTTATATTATTATTATTATTATTGTTGTTGTTGTTGTTGTTGTTGTTAACATATTCTTAATTATATCTAAATATTAATTCATATTGAAATATTTTATCGATAACCAAATTACAAGATTTAAACATCTTACTCACACATTTTTTTTACTTCTAATTACTTTACAACATATTCATTTTTTTTATATTATAGTTAGACATTATTTTTTCTTTTTTAAAAATATACTTTTTTAGAGCCAACCATACCCTGGTTATTCATATCAAATACCAGCTCAACCTCAACTCGGTATGGCTACCCTTGGATACCCTAATGATATACCAATTCCAATTGCTCAAGCTATCCCAGGTTCTCCCAGATATCCTCCTCCGGGTACTGGTGTTGTACCTCAAGGTTACCAATTAACTCAGCAAGACCTTAATGGGTGGTTACCTTTCATTGCAACTTTAGATTTATCGGACTTGTCTCAGATAACGAATGGTCCAATTTACTATCTTCCATTTTCACTAGGAATTCCTAATAAGTTGCCTAATTCCAAATTTTGAAGGAAAATAAGGAGAATAACCCTCGAATCATGTTATGAATTATCATGAGTGGTGTGCATCCAATTATTGATCAACGAATCTATTTTTTTAAGACATTTTCGAAGAACTTTGATAAGCTTAGTCGCAAAGTGGTACATTGAATTACCACGAGGCTCTTTCAACAATTTCATTGATTTAACAACTGCTTTCCTTACTCATTTTTAGTTTCCAGTCCGTTATGATAATGTCATGGAAATTTTTACTTCACTTAAACAAAGTACGTCTACATACATTTCAGATCACATCCACGAAGTGAGATGTAGACGTTGTTTAGTCAAAGTTTTCATTCCGGATAAAATTCTAGTTGAATGGTTCATTAAATCATCACTTCCTAAGAATACTGAAGATGAAGCTAAAGGACGTGTTGTAACGAAAGAGCAGGTCATCTCTCAAGCCCAGTATTTGGACCTTGTTTGCACACAGTCTTGTACTTTGTATGAAAAAAATCATGATTTACCTTGCCGAGGTCAACTTACTACAACTCCTTCTAGTTATCATGCTGTAGAAGGTGTAATCGATACAGTTAATACATCAAAGAGTAATAAGAAACCATCTAAATTTACTACTCCAATCATAACTTTTCCTGATTCACCTAAAGGAGACTCTTCGCTAGAAACTTCTGCCGAAATTCATGTCGTAGACTCATCTACCACTAAAATCTAATAATCTGGAAATAAGAAGAAAGGGAAGGGTAAAAATAAACAAAACAATTCTCCGAAAGAGAAAGTAGAAAAAACTGAACCATCAGACGAAAAATGGAGGCCTCGTTATCCTTGTCTTATCTGTGACGAGGATCACTATACCAAATATTTCCCACATCGGGCCGACGTATCTAAATTTGTCAAAGGTTCACCCACACCCATTGTCCTTAAAGATTATTTTCCATCACAAGAAAAAAAAATAATCGAATATTCTTCCAATTCATCGGCAGATATCCTAATGATGTCCGAGGTCATGGTTGCAACATGATATCAAGACTATGGATATAAGAGTCTTGTAACCAAAAAGGAAACTGAATCATCCAGTCAACCTCCAATATCAACTCCTCCTGTTTCTAAACCATTACACATCGAGAAACCTGATACTGATTTGGTAATTAAACCTCCTACCAAAGGTTTACTTCAAAAATCAGCTTCCAATCCACATGCTAGAGCTGCTCAAAATTACAATATTGTTGAATATCTGGCCATGTCCCCTTCAGCAATGTCAACCCTCAAATTGCTGCAATATTTTCCATCACAGAGGAAGTTATTATTATCAACTATTGGAGATATTAGTCCTCAATATTATAATCCCATTGTCTTTGATCTCGAGAAATTTGTACCTAGACTCCCACACCAAATGGATTTTCAAATTCCTGTTTTAGTCAAATCTAGGTGATTTTTTCGCACAGTAATTGATGAGGGAGCATCTACGTGCATTATGTCCTTAGCCTGTTGGAAAAATCTTGGTTCCCCACTGATCAATCAATCACCCACGATTCTTAAAGCCTTTTATGGAAGAGATTTTCTTCCATTTGGAATACTCCAGGATCTACCTATAGAGGTAGAAGGAAAAACCGTTATGCTTGAGGTGGAAGTTGTTGAAACCCCTCTTGACTACAACCTTCTATTATTTCGAAGTTGGTCTTATGCTATGAATGTTGTCGTTTCATTAGTCTTTTTATTGATCATGTTTCCTCATAATAGAAATATTTTAAAAATCAATCAGTTGCCTTCTTTCTCTTTTGACCCTACCTCTACGGATAGTATCAAACATGTTGGAAAGACGGTTATCCCTTATGAAGTTGTTGCAATAGGAATTTTTAAAGATTCTACTCTTATGGGAACTTTTTTTATACCTCCTCCTAACATACCTCGAACTATTACTAATATCAATATGATTACATCAAGCACAATGCCATTTGATGACACATGGAATGTGCCTTTAGAATCTGAATTGGACTATTATGGCGATGAGCACTACAAGGAAAAGACCCTCTAGAGGATTTTTTTGAGGAACCCCTTATAAAAATACCCCAAACATCCATTTCTAGTGGACATTCCTAGAGGAGGTTGGCGGGCAGAGGTTTTTGCTAATGTATTTCATTTGGTGCTCTTATCACCGTAAAGCGCACTGGTGCATTCAACACGAGAAAGCACTAGTGCGGTTAAAAAATTGGTACACTGGACACCGTGCACTCCATACACACCCGCCCGGTGCAATGTATTTCTGTAGCGCACCGGTTCTTTACATAACTTCCACACCAGTGCCTCATAAAAGGCGCACGAAAACCGAAACTGCCCAGGTCACCCTTAAATGCACTGGGTCGCCAACGCACTGAGTCACCCTAAAATCCACGCACACCGGCACAGGGTTAAATAAATAAAATATTTCAGCAAAAAAACCACACAAAACATAGGCGCACCAGACACCGTGCGCTCCTAACACACTCGCCCGGTGCGTCATATTACTATAGGGCACCGGTGCCTTACAGCTCTTCCGCACCAGTGCTTCAGAAAACGTGTGCGAAAATAGAAACTGCCCAGTGTGGAATAAATAAAACGCACTGGGGCACCCATAAACCCCGCGCACCGGAAGAGGGTTAAATAAAAAAAAATTACGGCCAAAAAGCCACACAAAACATTGGCACACAGGAAACCATGCGCTCCATACACACTCGCACAGTGCGTTATATTAAGGAACTGCACTGGTGCGTGACAAATCGTCAGCACCAGTGCCTCATAAAAAGCGCATGAAAACAGAAACCGCCTGGTGTGGAATGATTGAAATGCATCGGGGAACCCATAAACCTGGCGCACCAGAACAGGGTTAAATAAAAAAAAATTACGGCCAAACAACCGCACAAAACATTGGCTCACTGGACACCGTGCCTGGTGCGTCGTATTACTGTAGAGCACCGGTGCGTTACAAATATGCCGCACCGGTGCCTCATAAAAGCACGCAAAAACATAAACCATCCGGGGCGGCATAGTGCAAAGGCACCGATACGCCAATAAAAACCTCGTGCACTGGAACAAGGTTAAATAAAAAAAAATTACAGCCAAAAACCCACATTTTTCACTTTTGTCAGTGCTACAGAGCTCTCAAGCACCGGTGTAAGTTATCCTTGTTTGAGCCGCCCTGACATCGGTGCTCCCATTGCACTCATTTCATGCACTGCTGCTGTGCATTTCCCACCAATCTCCAGCTTGAATTTTGTAAAATGGTGGACAAATTTTATTTTGTAAATTCTACAGTCAATATGCCTCCTCAAAAATGTTGAGGTATTTTTATTGTTTTTCCATAATTAAGCCTTTTAGCGGATTAGAATTTCAAAAAACCTTAAAATTAACCATTAAAAAGAAAACAAAAATTGTCACATAGTGCCCTTGAGCCATTCGGCTCGCACCGGTTTATTGCCTGTAAATTTACAAGCCGCACCGCAATCGGTGCTAATGGTATCCGCACCAGTTCCAGGGCCGTACCGATAGGCGCACCATGTTATTATAAATTTTTAAAAAGTGCAATGCGGTCGTTTACCAGGCTGCACCATTGAGAATGTGGGATCGCAGTAACTCGATGCATTGACGGAATTATCTACCCCAGGACACGTAATGTTGTTAGCGCACTGCATACTGCAATTCGACATTGTCAACGGTTCAGCCTGGTAAACCGGTGCTAAGGGTATCTGTACTGGTTCTGGGGTGGTACCAAAGGCGCACCGTGTTATTTTTTTTTATTTTTAAAAGAGCGGTGCAGTCCGTTACTTGGCCGCACCGTTGACCTAGTTGAATAATGGTGATGTGGTGCGTTGACTGAAATAACTGCCCCGGGATGACTATTTTGGTCAGCGAACGACTTACTGTATTTGGCTTGCATCAACAATGCGACCTTTTAAAATATTGCACCGATGACTATCTACGGTGTCAGGAGGGTGGTGCACTGACTTAGCTATACACCCCGAGGCATATAGTGTAGTTAGTGCACTGCCCTCCTGACACCGCACATAATCAACAATGTGCTAAAAGCATTTTCTGGAGCACCGCCCTCGGTGCACTAAATATGATTAGGTGCACCGTCCCCAGTGCGATCTGTTGAAAGACGCACCAAGACTGGTGCGTCACTGTGTTTTTGGCACATCGGCTGTTGTTTTATTTATTTTTCAAAAAATATTTATATTTGTATATTTCTAAATACATTTCTCATTTAATAAAAAAATTGTGTTTAATATGTCAATCATTCAGAGACGTGGAAGGAGAGAAGAGGGGCAACAACAACAACAACAGATGGAATAATATAACATGGTTCGCCTATGGGAGGCATGAGAGAGGGAGAGATATGTGTACCCTCACCCTATTACAGCAGCGATGTAGGGGCTCCTAAGGTAGGTAGGCCTCCTCAATTTCTATGAGGAGGCTACTTCCCTAACGTCCCATAGTTTGTTTTTGAGACATCTTATCTGAAGGTGGAATGCCCAGCAACAGGTTTTCCAGGTTGGTATCAACCAGTGGTACACGCCCACTGAGGAGGATATATATTTTATTACAGGGCTATCGAGGATAGGGGTGGATTTTCCCTTGTTCCTCGAGGTTCCAGCTGGTTGTGTAGCAAGGAGTCAGTTAGTTTACTCCCAGAGATACATTGGAGAAAATTTAGTATCTCCTGCAAATTTTCGAGTCGCTGGAGGGCAGTTACGTATTGGTGCATTTGGTCTTGAGGAGGTCCAGTGTCTCTCACTTATCATTTCGACCATTTCGCACAACACCAGTGACGGGAAACGCATTAGTTGCTCGCTTTTATATTATGTTGATTATTTAGTACAACAACCATGACTTGTCAGGTGTTCTGCCATTTTTTTGCGGCAGTTATGTACAACATTAGATAGATTTAGTGATCATGCACAAGGGAGGGTCAACTTCCCTTTTTCTTCAAAGCTTTTTTGTTTATTTTTTGAGAGGTTTCAAGAGACGAGGCCTAGTTTTCTTCGGCAGCCTCGTAGGCCAATTACTGAGGCACACATGCACATGTGGGGGAAGATGATGCCCAAGAGGGAGGAGACTCTGTTTCTAGCGAGGATATCAGATGATGCACTGGAGTTGCTAGCAAGTGTTGATGATCATCCCTTCATTATGGTCCCCTGTCCTTATGCGGGGTTGGATTGGCGAGGGTGTGCCAACATCCTCTTCACAGCTGATGAGCCGCCATATGATAGAGGTAATATTACTGTTTTATTTAAATTTATTCTAACATGTTCTTTAACTTGTTTTTATTAAGGCCCCTAGGGCTTGGTCTAATGGCCAGCGGACGTACTGCTAAGACGTTCGTGCGTCTCGGTCTGAGTTCCAATCCCCGGCTAAGTAGAGGCTCAAAACGATCGATTACCGGGAGGCAAAAATTTATAACGTGGTCTCCCACAGAGTATATAGGCAATGGGTGGATTCGACCCCATGTCACACGAGTATGATACCTGCGCCGATTCTTGGAATTTCTCTAGTTCACGAAAAAAAAAAAAAAAAAAAAAAAAAAAAAAACTTGTTTTTATTAAATTGTGTAATGAAATTGTCTAATCATTATTGTGTACTTGTATATATTTTGCAGACATTGGCTCTTTTGATGGCGAGGAGATGCTGGCACCACATGATCCAGGTGTGGATCCTGATGACGATGAGGGCATGCCAGATGCCGAGGATCATCAGGAGGCCGGTGCAGAGAGACCTGCTCCTGCTGGTGCACCGGTGCGCGGTTGACTTAATGATACTAGATAGATGGAGTTGGGCGACCAACTCAGTGCATTGATTATTGAGGCGGGCATCAGGCCCGCTCATTATAGAGATATAGAGGCCGATGACAGGCTATTACGGATGTGGAGAGGCATGTCACGTGACATGTACAGCCTGATGTGGCATGTCGTAGAAGTTACGATAGATTTTACGCGACTGAAAAGGATGGTTGCACGTTGCGATCAAGCCGCAACACGTGATGGACAGTCTGCGAGGCGCAACATACCATCATCTCATGATTGTTCACCTTGCACCATGCCAGATGAGCATGAGCCTCCACTAGCATCTAGCAGTAGTCATCATGGAGATGAGGTTGGACCATTGGCCATATCCAATCAGTAGCCTGCAACACCCAGCAGTACTCATGATCATGAGCAGGCACCATTGACTCATGAGCAGACATCCACTAGTACTGATATTGATGTTGTACTACCACCAGCTGATCCATGACATTTATATTACAGTTGTATATTTTTAACATTATTTAGTTATATATATATATATACATATGGTCCATGTATTTTATGTTCATGTTGTAGTTGTACTTAATTTACATGTTGGTGATCATCATGATGTGTATGTTGTTAGGTCATGTTAGATATGTTCATTTAATGTGCAGCTTGTAGATAGATGTGCATGTGATAGCATGAGTTATTTGACATGTTGAGATTGCAACAAGATGATGAGCTTAGTGGAAAGGAGTCGCCTTCACTAAGTTGGCCCGCAGGGTATTTTTGGCGCAAAGTCTATTTTTAGACTATGTCTATTTTTAGACATATGGATCATGTTCTATGAGTTGCAGGATGCTATTTGTGGATGGTTGGTCAAGTCGGAAAAAATAGATGGACTTCTATTTTTTAGACATATTGGGCGGAATCTATTTTTAGATTGCCAGTCTAAAAATAGATATGTCGAATATTATTAGCTCTTAATAATATTTGGACTCTAAACATTATCTTATCCTCTTGGAGCACTTCAGTTGAGTGCACATAAGTGGCACATGCAGCTGACAGAAGGAATTACGCTATTCCTAGGGTTTAGTGGAGCTATTGCATGTTGACTTCAGTTAGAACTCATGTGACAGAGTTTGGTGGAGTTGATTGAGGAAGTTAGTGGAGTTGTATTCAGTTTAACTCAGTTAAACATAGTTGAGCTAGTTGTATCTAGTCTAATTGATTGATACACTAGTGTGAGTGGTGTGAATTAATTATTAATTAATTCACTAATTATTAACTCATAAATCAACTAAAGAATACATCAGTTAACTTCAGTGCAAGGACAGTTTCAGTGAAGACCAGTGGAGAGGTAGGTGAAAGAGCAGTGTGACTATCAGTTGTGACTATACTGGCGCATGAGTTTGCACCACACATTGATGGAGAAGCCAATGAGGATTGCACAGTACATACTAGTGGGATTCGAACCTGGATCTAAGTATTATCCATATTGGATTGCGCAGTAGAGGCAGGGTAACAGGTGGAGCAGATTGGAGCATGTGGTTTTGTATGATCTGAGCTTGTGTAGTGTGTAACAATTGGAGATTGTACTGAGAGCTTGTGACGAGTTTGTACAATGATTGTTACATGATCTATATCATTATAATATACAGATAGTTGGGGGTTTTCAGCTTTAAGCTTTCCCATAAATACTGTGTTTATATGTGTGATTGTTTATGGTTTTGATGTGCGCATGCGATTGTTTATATTTCCGCAAATTGATGATCAATAGTAGAAGAGGTTATGTATTATGCATGAAACTCAAATAGTGTGTGATCAGGATAATCTCGGTGAATAATTTAACATTTATTCAAATTTATACATGGTATCAGAGGAGTATTGATCATTGGAGCAATTACAAAACATTGAAGCGGTTGAGTTTTGTGCTGGTGGAATTCGAATTTGCAGCAGTGTTTTCTTGGTGTCGAAGTTGAGATGTATTTCAACGGATTGCGATTGGAGTATGCCCTTGAGGGAAGCTCGAATTATATTGCATGGAAGGACAGGATGGAGGCAATGCTGGATGAAAATGGGTTGAAGGAGTTCATAGATGCTGAAGTCCCAAATCCTTCTTCTAGCGATGCTGCCGTAATTGAGCCTTGGCAAAAGAAGACAACAAAGTGTCGACGGATTCTGTTGGAGGGTGTGAAGGATCACATAGTGTCTAGCCTTCATGGTAAGGCTTCTCCATTCTTGATGTGGAAAGCCTTGCCAGATTTATTCCAAAGCAAGAGCGACCAGAGGAAGTTGGCGCTCAAGGATAGACTCAGAAACATAAAGATGGAGAAAGGCGACAGTATGCCCAAGTACCTCACGAAGTTCATCCAATGCAGGGATGAGATGGGAAGTGTGGGGGTGACTATAGATGATGAGGAATTGGTGAGCTTGGCTCTCCTTGGGCTTCTGAAGAGTTGGCATTCCTATCAGGACTCTGTCAATGGTCGGGAGAAATTGCCAGGATGGGAGCGACTTTGGTCGGATCTTGTGCAAGAGGAGATAAGGCAGAGTACTAGGGACGGATCTTCATTAAAGAACTTTGATGAAGAGAATTGCGCTTTGGCTGCCAAAGAAAAGAAGGGGAAGAGCAAGAAAGCTTCTCAATCCGGTGCGAAAGGCAAGAAGCAAGACATGTCCAAGGTGAAGTGCTTTCACTGTCACAAACACGAATATTATGCCACAAATTGTCTGCAGAAGAAGAAAAATAAGCAGGCCGCTGGATCTGCAGCTGGAGAGGCCTAAGCCTCGCAGTTTGAGCTGGATTTTTTGCTGATCGCATGCTTGGTCTCAATTATGATGGGATCAGTGTGGTTTCTGGACAGTGGTGCATCTTTTCACATGACAGGAGATCGAGATTTGTTTACTGATCTGGATGAGAAAGATCTTGGAGTGCACATCGAGATGGACGATGATGGTAGATACAGTGCGACCAGTATCGATACCATTTCCTTTGAGAGGGAGTCTGGTAAACCCTTCAGATTGAAGGAAGTGATGCATGTTCCAGGATTTAAGAAGAATCTTATCTCTGTGGCGATGTTAGAAGACATGGGATATGATGTTGTATTTAGCGAGGGAAAGGCTTTCCTGCGTAGTAAGGAAACTGGTGAGACCTGGAGGATAGGGGTTCGAGTTAAGAACCTTTATCAATTGTAGGTAGATGGCTGCACAACAATGGCAGGCAAGGCAGAAGGAGTGGTGAGCCGGGATGATGGCGAGTTGTGGCACTAGAGATTGGGCCACCTTCACCATGGGGCTTTGAAGATACTGCAGCAGATTTCTACTGGGCTTCCTAAGGGTACTCTTGCGCAGGAAGATCAGTGCAAGGGGTGTACCTTGGGAAAATTTGTGAAAGCCACCTTTCACGAGAAGGATAGTCGCGCCACGACGATCCTTGAGAGAATTCACACAGACGTGTGTGGACCTTTCTCAGCAACTTCGACAGCAAAGCACAGGTATGTGATATTTGTTGATGATTTTCTCGTAAGTCTTGGTTCTTCTTCATGCGGGAAGAAGAGTGAGACATACTCAAAATTTTTGTGAGTTCAAGGCACTGGTTGAAAGAATCGGGAAGTAGGTGAAGGCTCTTAGGACGACAATGGTGGTGAGATTCAAGGACTGAATGGCGCAAGAAGATTTGAAGAGGCTCATAGCACCTCATAACCCACGGCGAAGAACGAGGTTCTTGGCGGAAAAACGAACGATCGTGGGTCTTGCACGGGCGATGTTGCATGATCGGCGCTTACTACCCATTCACTTGTGGGAGAAGGCATGCAATACTATAGTATATGTGTAGAATCGTTGTCCTCACAAGATATTTAGCATGAGTACACCCGAGGAGGCGTTTAATAGTAAGAAGCCTGATATTTCCCATTTAAGGATTTTTGGTTCACCTGTTTACATTCATGTGACGAAGGATGCCAGGAAGAAGCTGGAGCCGACCGCAGAGGTTGGGATATTTGTGGGGTACACTGATACGCCCCACAACTATCGTGTGTATTTTCCAGACAGTCGTAAGACTGTTACGGGATATCAAATTTTAGGAGGAGAAAGCCATGAAGTGTTCACTTGAGAGGGAGCCACACTTGCATGCAGATGAGGAGCTATTAGTTCCTAAGGATGAGCCTCAGGATGTGGATCAGCCACAAGAGAAGGTTCATGGAGTGGAAGAGACCACTCATGCAACGCCAACCATCAGAGGGCAGAAGCGCACTACATAAGCTGAGCGACTGGCCCAAGATGCAGAGAAGGTTGTAGGAGCACCTACATCACAGCGCAGACAGAGACAGTCACCTGACCGGGATACTGGATACATGGCTCTTGTGAGCAAGTGTATCGTGACAGAGCCATCCTCTTTCGAGGAAGCTATGGAGGACCCCACATGGGTAGATGCCATGGTGGAAGAGTATGATTCGATTGTTAGAAACAGTGCATGGGAGATTGTCCCGAGACCGAAAGGGAAATCAGTGGTGGGTTTGAGATGGATCTACAAAGTGAAGCAGGCAGCTGATGGGAGTGTGGAGAAGTACAAGGAAAGATTTTTTTCCCGAGGCTTTTCACAGATAGAGGGGACCGATTATGAGGAGACCTTTGCACCTGTCGCAAGGTATTCTTCCATACGGACGATTCTTGCTCTCTCGGCCTGAGATGGGTGGCACATTCATCGGATGGATGTGAAAGCTGCGTTCTCAGCGGAGTCATTGAGGAGGAGGTGTACATAGAGCAACCCGAAGGTTTCGAGATCTTTAGCAGCGAGTCGCATGTGTGCAGGCTCAAGAGAGCGCTGTATGGGTTGAAACAAGCACCTCGTGCTTGGTACGCACAGATAGACAGTTATTTCACTGGACTTGGATTCTCCAAGAGTGAGGCGGATCCGAACCTATACCAGATTGTAGTTGAGGGTAAGTTGCTGATCATTGTACTTTATGTAGATGATTTGATTTTGACAGGTGATGAGCTGTTGATACTCTCATGCAAGGAGGATCTTGCAAAAGAGATTGAGATGAAGGACTTGGGCCTCCTTCATTATTTCCTGGGATTGGAAATTTGGCAGCGCAGTGGTGGACTGTTTGTTTCTCAGGGTAAGTATGCCTGGGAGATACTGGAGAACTTCAACATGCATAGTTGCAAGCCTGTTGATACTCCTCTTCCTGGTGGTTGGAGGAAGGAGGATGCTACTTCGGCGGAGGTAGTGGATGCCACTGTTTATCGACAGTTGGTGGGGTCGCTTATGTATCTGGTCAATACACAACTTGATATATGCTATGCAGTTAACCAGCTTTCACAAGCTATGGTTAAGCCTACCAAGCTCTTTTGGAAGGCGGGGAAGCATGTATTGAGATATCTCAGAGGCACATCGGGATATGGATCATGGTACAGACAGGAGGATGAGTTGAGGCGGCATGGCTTCACGGATCGGTATCATCATATCAAAGATTGTGTGCAGCGGAGAATCATGTTACTTTCATACATTCCTACGGAGGATCGGGATGCAGATATTCTGACGAAGGCGCTCGCCAGGAGCAAATTCGAATACCATGGCAGATAATCCCTATCTTGTTGAGAGGGAGTGTTGAGATTCAACAAGATGATGAGCTTAGTGAAAAGGGTCGCCTTCACTAAGTGGGCCCGCAGGCTATTTTTGGCGCACAGTCTATTTTCAGACTATGCCTATTTTTAGACATGTCGATCATATTCTATGAGTTGCAGGATGCTATTTGTGGATGGTTGGTCAAGTTGGAAAAATAGATGGACTTCTATTTTTAGACATATTGGGTGGAATCTATTTTTAGATTGTCAGTCTAAAAATAGATATGTCGAATATTATTAGCTCTTAATAATATTTGGACTCTAAACATTATCTTATCCTCTTGGAGCACTTCATTTGAGTGCACAGAAGTGGCACATGCATCTAACAGAAGGAATTACGCTATTCCTAGGGTTTAGTGGAGCTATTGCATGTTGACTTCACTTAGAACTCATGTGACAAAATTTGGTGGAGTTGATTGAGGAAGTTAGTGGAGTTGTATTCAATTTAACTGAGTTAAAAATAGTTGAGCTATTTGTATCTAGTCTAACTGATTGATACACTAGTGAGAGTGGTGTGAATTAATTATTAATTAATTCACTAATTATTAACTCATAAATCAACTAAAGAATACATCAGTTAACTTCAGTGCAAGGACAGTTTCAGTGAAGACCAGTGGAGAGGTAGGTGAAAGAGCAGTGTGACTATACTGGTGCATGAGTTTGCACCACATATTGATGGAGAAGCCAATGAGGATTGCACAGTACATACTAGTGGGATTCGAACCTGGATCTCAGTATTATCCATATTGGATTGTGCAGTAGAGGCAGGCTAATAGGCAGAGCAGATTGGAGCATGTGGTTTTGTATGATCTGAGCTTGTGTAGTGTGTAACTATTGGAGATTGTACTGAGAGCTTGTGAGGAGTTTGTACAATGATTGTTACATGATCTCTATCATTATAATATACAGATAGTTGGGGGTTTTCAGCTTTAAGCTTTCCCATAAATACTGTGTTTATATGTGTGATTGTTTATGGTTTTGATGTGCGCATGCGATTGCTTATATTTCCGCAAATTGATGATCAATAGTAGAAGAGGTTATGTATTATGCATGAAGCTCAAATAATGTGTGATCAGGATAATCTCGGTGAATAATTTAACAGTTATTCAAATTTCTACATGACATGAGATGTATATTTGATGTTTGTGTTGTGATGATGTTAATATATAATGTTAATTGTGTTTTGTTATATGATCATGATCACGATGATGCAGTTAGCGATTTTGAATGTGTTTTTTAGTAAAATATGATGTTTGTATGATGGTTATCATGAATGTGATGTTTATTAGTTAATTTAATACTAAATGATAATGATATTGTAAAATTGTAATATTTGTAATTCTAATTTCATGTAAAATTCTAAAATTGTAATTGTAATGGTATATATGTAAATTTGTAAAATTGTAATTGTAATTATAATTGTAATTGTATATAAAATATTTGTAAAATTTTAATTGCATTAATGTGAAATGAATTTATTAAAATTTTTAAATTTTAAATAATTGTAAAATAATAAATCTAGAATAATATGATTTATTGTAACATAATAAAGTTTAGAAAATAATGCAAATAAATTCCTGTACTTTAGAATTATCATTATTTTATTATGATCTTAGATACAAAAAAAAGAATTAATTTATATAGTACGCCATTGTTTTTTAGATCAACATAATTGCAAATTATCAAGTGAATTATTGATTTTAACATTAACACAATGCAAATTACCAATTAATTCAAAATACATATTACATTAATGTTTCGAAAAACCCATCTTAAAAAGTATAAATATTGATGAAATAACACATGCACCATATCACTCTCGGTTCTCATGAGCACCCTCATTATCTTCTAGCTCGCATGGAATGATAGCACTATTGTTCTAAAAAATATGTTTAGACCTAGGGTCATGTGTCAATACGAACCACCAATCCCTATCCAACACATCTGGGTAAAAAAACACCTGGTTGCAGTGTTTAGGGAAAACATAGGGCTCCTTAGCTTCATCCCACATATTTCTAGAGTTGATACATATCAGCCTACTTTCGTGATCTTCGCTTCCTTTACATTGGTTCATGAAAGGTGTCCCACCACTTGCATTCGAATTTGGCACATCGGGAAAGAAGAAAATCCACTTCAATGATCTCTTGTATCTTTCCGATGTAACCTAACGTCCCTCGTACTAGGTTTTGATCACAGTGGCTAGATCGACTAGATTGATCGAACTTGAATTCCACTCCACAGTCTTGTGTGATGTTTCCAACATCGACATTTTCTGTGCAAAAATGGTGTCCATATGCCCACATAGGTGGGAACAAATGCACCTATTATAAAAAAGTTAAAAAAATCATAGTGTCATGTGTCTTATAAATAATAATCCAACAGTTAAAATATGAAATGTAGATGTCTTAATATAAGTTTCAAATTTACATATAAATTAAAAATATTATTACCAAGTTGCTACACCCAATCCCTACGTTTAGCGCATCCTATTTAGCACGTGGTTAACGACCGATAGCACCGTATTTCTCTCTTACTTGGTCAACAACCCAACTGTTGGGGAATATTTTTGGCATATTTTCTTTTAAATGATCGGGATAAGGCACACTTCTACCATTCAATCATCTAAATTCTTTCCTTTCACCATAACATTTCATCCTCTTTTGTTCGTACAATGCGACCCATGGTTGTGTCGCTTCAAAATTGTAAAGAACGAATTTATTGATTGCTTCAATTTCTGAATTCACTGATGAAATCAAACCAAAATTATATAGTACTTAGAGATCAAAATATAAATTATATCGAAGTTCAACATGAATATTAATTACTTTTTGTAAATTTGAAAAATTATAAGCTGCTTACTCTTTATCAAGCGCTTTTTTCCACTCGTTTGGAGCAACTCTCCTTCTCTTTTGTCTTCATCCCTTTCATCGTCCCAAATCACTGCACCTAGTCTGTTGTGGATCTGCTTGATGTACTCACTGACATAATAGAAAGACTCATAGGATATGTACCCCTCTGCCATATACCCCTCGGGTTTTTCCCTTTGTTGAACAAAACCTTTCAATTTCTTCATGTACCTCTCTAAGAAGAACATCCAACGACAAGAAACCACCCCAACTAATTCAACCTCATCTATTAGGTGGATTAGAAGATGAACCTGTAAGTCCACGAAACTCGTTGGCAATTCCTTCACTGTGGAATGCTAGCAACATGAATCTCCTATGACGTGATCCAATGTACAAATGCAAATAATTTAGATATGGCACGTCCTAGATCTTGAGGGAATTCATGTTTCACACAACCACGCACGAACAAAGGATAATGACACTCCAAAGTTATAAACACGTGCAATAATATACAAAATTAGTTATGTTTTATGATCCCCGCATATTAGGACAAAATTTATTATTAAAATAAAAAATAATAAAATCATATATGCTTTTCATGACATTAATATAAGTACTTTTAGAATATTCAAATGGTCATGCAATTTCAACCCTGAAAAATGGCCATCCACGGTGAAGCAGTGTCGTAGTGAAGACCCGTATGAAGTTGGAACCCTCACACCCATTTAACTTCCTTTGCCAAAGAAATATCATCTTTTTTAAAAATCCATGGGACATCACCTTCTTTGAAAAACCATGAATTAGAGGGACCAGCGCCTGCCTCTGATCCCGTACTTTCTAATCGTCTTGGCCAATGTTTCTTTTTAGTTTTTGAAGTAATAAGATCTTTCCTAACAACCAATGTGTCACTTTGTTTCGATGATATGTGCCTCCATAAAGAAGATGAAACATTTTTAAATATATGCATGGGATCTAATAAGTGTGTAATCTTAAGATGCTCCCAATATGGGAGGTCATAAAAGATAGATTTCCTTTCATCCCAATGGGAAATTTATCAACATAGGTGTTGAAGAAATCTGAATCATCGAACATAGGCTCCCCATTTGAATCAGACATTTCTATGAACTCCTTCTCCTTCTCTCTCTTATATGCTCTAAGCCATTCATCTGGTGTCATTATTGGAGGCCTTTGGGTTCTCTCTCATTTACCATTGAAAGCGGATGCTGCTCTTCTGTAAGGGTGTTCTTCTGGTAGGAATACCCTGGAGCAATCATACATTGGCTTTTGTAGGTCCTTGGACCATCTAGCTTTCGGAGAAGGTCCACAAAATTTACATCCAAAATACCCTTTTGTTACAAGACCTATGAGATCATATTTGTATACATTAATTAATATGCATGGAACGTTAACAAATATCATCATGAAGATCATAACAAATATTACAACTTCGTCGAATTAAATAACTAATATGTGAAAGAATATTGTTACGTATATAAACAAATCAATAAATTAAACATGTAATTTACCAGAGAAAACTCCTAAGCCTGGATAATCCTGTGTCGTGTAAGCACATATGCCATACAACGTAAAAATCCTCTCTACTGCGATGGGTCTTGATAAATCGTATACATTTATCCCATCCCATTATTCCTTCAATTCATCTACCAGTGGTTGTAAGTAGACATCCATATTCTTCACTTGTCTTCTTCCAGGGACTATGAGAACCAACATAAGATGTTCATTCTTCACGGACAACCATGGGGGGATATTGTTATTGATCACTACTATAGGCCAAAGAGAATAGTTGGTGTTCTAGAGGGAATATGGGTTGACGCCATCCATGGCTATGCTGAGTCGTAGACTTCGTACTTCATCTTGAATTTTTCGGGCCATGTATCCTCTATATGCTTCATGGTTATTGAATCAGTTGGGATTCACATAACTCCCAACTCACTTATGTGTGAGGCATGCCATCCCTGTAACGTAGATAATTCTTTACAACGAAAGAGCCTTTGAATCCTTGGGATTATAGGCATGTGCCTCAATATCTTAAAAGGAGGACCAGTACGTGATTTACCCTTATTTTTTTATTTATCATACCTGTCATGCCCACATTTAGGACACATATCTTTGTTTGCATATTCTCCTCTATATATAATACAATCATTTGGACATGCATGATATGATATGTACTCAACACCCAACATTTTCACCAATTTCTTTGCCTCTTCGCAGCTACCAGGCAAGACATTATCACTCGGAAGAACTTATCTTTGAATAACCTATAGTTTGTGATCAAGGAAAAATTTATTAATAAATGTACATTAATGTCGATATAATTATTAATGTTCATAAAATTTACCATTTGTAATGTTGATTGCATTGACGTACTGATTATATTTCAAATTTATATAAGGGATTACTTTATGGTAACTTACCTCAAAATTTCCGAGAAACATGCATTCGATAAGCTAAACTTTCCTTTCAATTTGTACAGTAACATCGTTGTCCCCAACTGGGTAGACTTTGACTGACCGCCAGGTCCAAAGAGAGGGGTGGTGGAAGCAAATTTAAGGCTTTCGAAAAAGGTGTCAGTGATATGAGAATAATCCCCTAGCTGATCATCATTTTGGAATGCATCTAACAACATTGTCTCCATGGCGGTCGTATCCCTTAAGTAATCATCCATACCAACCTCTATTTGATTGCCTCCAATATTGCCAACTTCTGAAGAACTACTATTGCTATAGTCATTCCTAATTGGTGAATCTGGACGTAGTGGGAATTGAATCAGTGGTTGATTCAACCATTCTTGGTATCGTTACTCTCTGATTTTTTCTCTTAATTCAGTCTTCTCTCGATTTGACATTGACACGGGGTGAAACGGAAGATGGTAGGTAGGTCGTTCATCATCACTAGAATCCTAATAATTAGTACAAAATATATGATATCAATTAGTAACCACGTTGACAATATTGCATGATTATAAATTGGTTTGACGTTGAAATAATTACATACTAATCAATATATATACCAAAAAACTATAATTATTACCATCATTGTCCTAGGATTATGGCTAGAAGATGCAATATTGTTACAATTGGCAGGGTGAAGCGGCTGTCCATTTTCATCTACCAAATGCGTCTTGTGGTATGCAGCTCCTGATAAGAACTTCTAACGTTTTGGAGCAGTACTTTGAATATTTTGTGCATCTGAACTCGATGTTGAATCTGCATGAACCTGCAAATTTGTATACATTATAAATTTAATTAAGTTGTGCATGATTGACTTCATGGATTAAAAACATAAATTCAATTAGATAGTGAAAATATAAATAAAATCTGAAGTAAATATTACGTCTCAAGATGGATAAGGAGAAATCCACGATGGAATTTGAGAAATATTATGGAACAAGATGGATTTTAAAGAATTTTCCATTGGATATAATTATGATATTTTCTCCCTGCATTTGAGCAAAACAACAATAAATTTTGGTGCACACACCTAAATGTAATTTCAGTGCCTATTGTACAGATCATCGCACTGGTGCGTTTTTGGTAATAGGCATCGGTGCTGTTTTATCCCTAGACGCACTGGTGTAGTGCGATTAAGGGGTGCACTGGTGACGAATAACTCCAAATAAAAAAAGTGCATCTCTTTTTTTCTTTAAGTGAAAAAAAAACGGCAAATTGAAAAATGGGTGGCAAAATAATTTCAAAAATCTAATTTCTTCCAAAATTTCTTTAAATACTAAACAGTTTTCATTATTACACTATTTTTGCAAAAAAAATTAGATAGATATTTGTAGGAGATATACTTGGAGCAAACAGAGCACGAGAACACTGTGGAGCAGGGAATACGTTCAAATAGAAGTATTCAGACAATCAAAATTCCAAACCTTCAGTGATTCAAACCCTATAGCACAGAATTTCAAACGATCTCGTGAATAAAGTTTATTGTTTTTTTTTTACTTCTTTCTGCAGTTTTTTTACGTAGTAAAAGAAAAAAATCAAAGTTTATTGTTTTTTTTACTTTTTCCACAGTTTTTTTTATGCAGTAAAAGAAAAAAAATCAAAGTTTATTGTTTTTTTAAATTTTTTTCTGCAGTTTTTTTTTTTTACTTTTTCTGTCGTTTTCAGAAACAAAATTAAAAAAGAAAAATCCATTT